>QPKB01000001.1:69288728-69352190 GCA_003546025.1 Camphora micrantha
AACTTCTTCCAAATTTAAAAAAAAAAAAAAAAAGCACTTTTGCACTTTTAATTAGTCAACTAAACATACATTAAATTTTTTGTTAGAGTCAGTTGCATCATGAACATCCTTCCTTGCTCACAACCGCAACTTGAAACTCAGAGCTTGGTTGACCCGTTTCTATTTCCCGTGGGCTTTGGCTAGTCATTCAAGTCCCAGATGGACTGTTTTTTAAGGATGAGTCTACTCTGTCATTAGACCTGCCAACCCACCTTGAACTTACGACCCCTTATTGATGTTTTTGGGTTCCGACCCTAGGTTGGGGTTCCTTCTTACCAATTCAACCCGATCAGAAATATGGGTTAGATTCTGGTTTCACAAGGCTGAACCCAACCTAACCCATTGCCACCTCTAGTCACTTGGCTATGGTGGGACCAACATTCAAAGTTTTGAACAGAAAATGCATTCCTCTCTCTCTCTCTCTCTCTCTCTCTCTCTCTCTCTGTTCTGTCTCTGTGGAGAAGAAGCAGTGTCAGTAAGCAGAGAAAGAGGAAGGGAATCAATCCCTTTGCAGTAGAAACATGGAGTTTACGTGGGAACAAGGCAAATCTCTCTCTCTCTCTCTCTCTCTCTCTCTCTCTCTCTCTCTCTCTCTCTGTGTGTGTCTCATTTTTACAGGCAGAGTATCTTTCTCCTTTAGTCAAGTACCTGCTTTTTTCTCCTTCAAGTTAGGGACTTTATGTGTTCGGTGAAATGCCATAGTATCTTTCTCTCTTCCAGTCTAGCAAAGTCTGCAGTTAAATACGTTTTTTTATTCCTGAAAATTGCATCAGATAGCAGTGTTGCTCGGAGATGTCGATCAAGTAGCTGTCTATCTTCTGATATCTTCAACCAGCACCAGAAGAATCGCTTTTTTGGGCCAACAATATCTGCATTGGAACATATACCCCAGTTCGGGTGGGCATTCTTGCGCTTCCACTCGAAGGTATAATCGCAATTCACTTCTCTTTTTTCTCCACGTTTGTCTTTCTCTTACTGGATATGCATTTGATCGAATAGTACTTTGTTTAAATTATCAATCGGTGTACATTCTGAATTTGATTGAAGTTGGAAAGAATGTTGGTTTAATTGAGGTTAGGAGATATGGTTATTGTGCTATCTATTGCGTGTGATCGATCGATGAAGTATTTGGAAGTAAGTACTGGAAATAGCTATTTGGGTTGTGTTTGTGTGTTACTCAGGACCGCAGAAGGAAGAAGCATGGCTTTCAACCTAAGGAAATTAATATGAAAATCTCATTCCTTTCTATTGTATACTATACAAAACATATGGGTGCTTGGGTTTGCCCCAAACCTTGAAATCGTAATCAGATTATGCATTCAGCAACCCTGTTTGTACTTTCTTAAAATTACAATTAAGGACTAAGAAAATTTGAGATGGTCTCCACATGGAAAAACCTGCGCTTTAAAGTAAAAGAACTAAGAACCCTTGTTAGTGAAACAAAGTTCTCTGCATGATGGTGATGATGATGGTGATGGAGGTTGAAAGAACCCATGTTCCCTGACTCCTGAGAACTTCAACAGAAGCATTACATCCTTATCATATTCAACCAAAGCATGACAATCATGTGAGAATTGCTGCAAACCAGATGGCCTTGTTCAGGTTTCTTGGTCCTGCCCTGTGGAGGATCTTTGTATCCCCAAGAATCAGAGGGAAAGAGCTGGAGGCTGTTATGCTTTTGTTATGTATAAGGAGTGAAGGGAGGTAAGTTGGCCATTCTAGCCTTGAATGATATAGTGCATCTAGGTAGGAGATATGTGGTTAAAGTAGTAAGATTTTGGATGGAGGGGATCGGATGGAGCTTTATTGAAGAGGAACAAGAAACAAGCTTCTCAAGAGTTTAAAGAGTATTCTGTTACTCCGGGTAATAATGTTCAGCGGGATACAAGAGCAGTTACAGTCTCTTTTGAACTAATTCATAATTTTGGCGGATTGACTACTTAAAAGATTAACCTATCCTTCTCGCTGGAGTCATCTGACCTGAACATGCCATCAGCTACTTAGGGAAATGATGATTCCGATAAAAAAAAAAAAAAAAAAATTAGGGAAAGATGCTTGAAATTGAGAATTTTTGCCAATTTTGCAGCTGCTGATGGAAAGAAACTTACCTTTGTTTTTTGAAGCTTAGATTCTGGAGAGGGGCAACAAATATTGTAATCTTTAAGAACCCAAACTAATCCTTGAAGCCCAACATATTGCATTGAAGGAATCTTAATCTGACACAGCGGACTTCGCAAATAGAGTTCTGATGATCTTAGGACTTTATGTTGGAGCTGTAATCTCTGCTTCGTTGATTCATTTCCTCCAATAGTATAGATGTAAATTTTCTATTATCATCGTGCACCTACTAGATAAGCCAAGCCTTCATGACATAAAAATTAAACTAGATAACATCTACCAGCATTGTTTTCTACAAATAATTTCTTCTCCTTTCCTTTTTGCTGTCTTTTTTTCATTTAAATACGCCCTATTACACATTTTTCTCTAATTTCACAGTTAACAAATTCAAAAGTACAATTCTGCTTTCATTGTACTAATTGATGTATGTTTTCACTGGTCAGAATAGATATGTTCAAATTCATTAGAAAATGCATCAATACTCAACCGTTTTCATGGACAAAGCACTATCTTGATGATCATGGGATGACTGTAAGTGTTTTCCCTGTAAAATTGCAGTGATTGTTTGTTTTGGGCTGTGCCAGTAATTGACAGTTGCAGAAGATATCAGTTGTGGTGTTTTTGTGACAGTGGGCAGGGTCCAAGGTAGTCTTCATCATTGTAACTGAAATCTCAGACAATGTTCTGAAAGGAGCAGAGACGAGAGGTTTTAATGGCATGGTACTGTTCCTTTTAGACATAATATCATGAATACTGCTTGTGTGAATCTTTTGATATTTGTGGCCCTGCTTTTTTACTTTTTTTGCATTTGTAGTGGTTGATTTTGCCTAATGTTTTGCATTGTCACTATGCTGTTCATTAGGTGAATGGTTTCCACCAGGGAATACTCAACCTGGCCATGGAGCCATCACTTTTGGGGACGGCTTTTTTGGATCGTGGTCCTGATACAAAAATAAAGTTTGATCGTAGACCCGGGGTTGATGAGGTATTGTTCCAAATGTTGTCTGATTAATATTCTATTTCAGCTACCCTTTTTCCATTCTTTATCTATTAAATTTCAATTTCTCGGAGCATTATGCTGAAATATGTATTCAAAAGATAGCCTAGGAATTTACCTATAAAAAAATAAAGTAAAAAAGAAACAGATAGCCAACCTAGGAATCTATCTTATCGATACTTTTTTTTATGAATTTCACTTGTTGCTTATTTGTTGTTTTGAAATCAAATTGCAGTTATATATTGAAGGGTACATACAGGCTATGTTGGATGTGAGATATAAGCAAGAACATGTGAGAGTTAAGGTGACTGAGGACGAGGCAAGTAGATCCTTGGCATTCTGAACACAGTTTGCTTGATATCCTTACCTGTTTTCTTTGGCCAAAAAAGGGCGAAAAAAAGAAAAGAATGGGCTCAACATATCTGCCAATGCACATTCGGTGTTGGTCATGACCGAAGTAATATTCTGTGATTTCAGTCATACCAGACGTTCAGGGTATCGGCTGATAAGACAGACAGTGCCAGCGTACATGACCTTGTGAGGTCATACATACCCATATCCTCTGTGCTGATGCACTAAAACATAAAAATCTAACACTCTGCAATTCACAGAGTTTTTTGTTACTTTATAATATTTTTAGTGAAAAATTCACGCTGATACATCTCATAATATTTGATGACCAGAAGCATTATCCAGCACAGTCAAATATGCCAACCAGAACTGCTATTTTGAACCACGATGACTAGTTAGTTGAAGAGTCAGAAAAAATAACCCCAATGGTTAAATTTTTTGAAAAGCTGATTGGCATGATCAAGCTGCTCAGGAACTTGAATGCTGGTTGACTGGAATTCCCATCCTTTTTTTCTTTTTTTGAGATTCATTTGTCTTTTCTGATCATGAAATCAAAAATTGGTTGAAGTGTAGATAAATATTGTGAATAATTGAATTTCTGAGATCCACCTTCAGTTGGTTGATTTTTTTTCCCTATTACTCATCACTGCACAAAGGGATGAACTGTGAATACCATCTTGAGTGAGGACAACCTGAGAAACATCTAGTAGTTATTGGGCCCAAGGCTGCACAAAACTAAAGTTTTTTGGGATTTTTACCATACGGGATATAAAAGACCATGAATTTCTTAAAATGGTATTGACCAAAATTATATCTCAAATGTGAGTACTATACATGGGACTCCAAATTCTTTTTTCAATTCTACTCATTTTGTGCGATATCGCACAATCTATGCAATATCACACAATCTGTTCGATCTCCCTCTTATATTTTCCTTCGTTCTCATCTCCTAAAGCACTAAACCTCCCTTTTTTTCCTGCGACCTTCCCGTTCCTACTTCTTTCTCGATCGTTAAAAAAAGTTCCCAAAAAGAGTAGTCTTTCATTCTCTTCTCGATGATTCATAAGAAGCAGTTCCCAAGAAGCGTACATAGACCACAATATTTTTCAAGGTATTGATATTGTGGATCCATCCCTTGTCCTCAGGGTAAAGTGATCACAACATAACAATGACCAAATGGAAAAGAAAAAAGGAAGAAGAGTTGTGGAGAAACCTTGAGACACTTTTGGATAAATGGAAAAGCAACGAAGAAACCCTATTGAAGACACCTTTCTTAACAATGGAGAAAGTAGTAGGAACGAAGAAAGTCGCAAGAAAAGAAAAAAGGAAGAGAAAAGGAAGAAGAGTTGTGGAGAAACCTTGAGATACTTTTGGATAGATGGAAAAGCAACGAAGAAACCCTATTGAAAACCTTTTTTAACGATGGAGAAAGTAGTAGGAACGAAGAAAGTCATAGGAAGAAATGGAGATTTAGTGCTTTAAGAGATGAGAACGGAAGAAAATATAAGAAGAAAATCGATTATTTTCACCTTTAGTTTGTGCAATATCTCACAGATTGTGCAATATCGCACAATATGGGTAGAATTGGAAAAAGAATTTGGAGCCCCATGTACAATAACCACATTTGGGATATAGTTTTAGTCAACACCATTTTGAGGAATTCATGGTCTTTTATATCCCGTATGGTCAAAATCCCAAGTTTTTTTTTGTTCCCTATTGGCCTTGTGTTGTCATATCCACATACCAATCTGGATGTTAACAATGCAACTGATGCAATGATATGACCATATGACTTGTCCTGCTAGTAATTTTCTTCATTTTGTTATTTATTTATTAATCATGCATTCATGTCATCACATAATCAAGTAAAGCAAAGTAGAGGATGAACCACCCTTTTAGGATGAACCACCCTTTTAGTCCCTTGTATAATCATTATTGTAATCAGAGTAACCAGACCTCTCTCATGCCACCTTTTTCAAATTGACACTACTATTATCTGATAGGTCATCCTTGAAAATCTACCGCCAAGCAATTTCCTCGTAGATGAGATCATGGAACATGTGAAAAGCTTTCTCATGAGCGAGGCACTTTTGGAAGGAAAGCCCACTATGTCCACTAGTCCTCCACACCATCTCCGAGGAGAAAGTGTACGCCTCTATCTCTCTCTCTCTCTCTCTCTCATATATATATATATATCCTTCTCTCCCTCTCTCTAAGATCAAGAGCTTATTTTTCTCAGTATCATACGTGGCCTGTACTGATTTTTGTTTAAGTAGCTTGTGAACATGGTTCAAAATCATGGTTGTAGTGGGCATCACAGTCAGACTCAAAAACCAGTAAGTCGCAGTTTGCAGCCCATCGCTTTTTGAATTTTTTTCTTTTTTGTCTTAAAAGGATCTGAAAATTTATCTGTAAAATTAAGATCTTTGGAAAATGCTAAAATCCAATTTATTTTTTTCCATTACGGCACATTGTAAAGTAATTTTTTTGGTTCTTCGAAGTCCATACTCTATACACTTGTATTATTTTTTTGTTAGAAATAAATATCTTTAACCAATAACCATTCTAGAAAAAAGCATATGTATGAAAAGTTACTTTGAGTCGACCCAACAGTAATTAAATTGAAAAATTAATAGTTATAACATAACTACATAATATTTTACTTAAAACTTTAAGTTTTTCTTCATAAATAATAACTAAAAACTAAGAAAAGGTGGGCCTGGTTTGGGCCATGCACTCACAGACCATGTTGGGCTTGGGCCACATATGGGCCTGTGTTTCTCAAGTCAAACCAGGTCTGGATATGATTCAACCCGTCCCGACCCATCACATGAATACCCCTAAGAACAGGCCTCAATCTGTCTTAGCAAAAATGTAAAATATTTATAATATTGGCTCAAAATTATTAGATCATCCAAGAGCTCAAAATTATTAGATCATCCAAGACAGACTAATAACATAACGACAAATCTTATCCACTTTAACAACGCATGCATGTATCTTAGGCATATTTCTTTAATAAAAAAAGTTTCATAAATTATAGTTAAATATATGAAAAATTAAGAAAAGATGAAATAAAAAAGAACGACTAAGTGTCCTTAAAGTTGTTTTCAAATCGTCAAATCTTTCATATATTGATCATAACAACAAAATGCTGACCCATTGTAATTTTTTTTTTTTTTTTTTTTTGAAAAAGAAAATCTCAAGAAAAAACTACGAATACATCTACAAGGCTTGTTTGTGCCAAAGTCTATGTGGTACTCTTTTTTTCCATAAAAGTAAGGTCTCGCGATGAGGGAAGGATCTTGAAGAAATTTTAATCAAAGGAAAGAACCCTGATGAGGACAAGAAAAGAGGGAAAAATGGCTTTGAAGGCCTGCCAGACGATGGATTAAAATTATCAGCCAATTTTTTTAATGGCGCTACTGTAGACAATAAGTTCACCAATTTGTCACAATACATACCTGTATTGGCATAGAAGCAATTTATCATACCAATATCTATCCGCCAAAATGTAGAACCGTGCTTGTGAATGAATAATTAGGGTCAATGCTGCACAAAGAAAGCAAATCACATGGACAAAAGCTCGCAACATAATAGGAAGGTAATCATTGTTGCATATCTATCAAAAAAGAAAATAAAAGGATGAAACCAAATTACATGATTTGGGTCATTTGATCAGAGTGGTTTTTTGGTATATCTGCATGCATTGGGCTCATCATCTATTAAATTTGTCATCACCATCACTATTGGTCTTCCCTTTTTCCAGTTCATTGAATTTGGAACCCTTCATTCATCTTACATGGGCTGGGTTTTGATCTTTTGCGCACATGTTCAAGTCATATCAAGCGACATTGGTTTTCTTCTATTAGAGCTTACTCTTATGTGCTTATTCTTGGAAAAATAATTCAAATTTAGAAAATATAGAAAACTAAAGAAAAGAGGAAATAGATCAGTTTGGTTGAAAGCCAAAGCATGTTCTGGGAACACCGACTTTAAGAGTGTTCTATGCCCCATATGAGTGCAAATGGTTTGGTGGACAGTGTGGCCCGGGTTATGATGGTTTCTCTTTTATTTCCTTCACTGGCTCTGCAATCAGACATTTAGGTGCACTTTACCCACTAGGCCTTTTCCTTGATGTCACCCACTAAATGGAAAAATAGAAATTTTTTTAGTCGTAGAGAAGATAGTTATTTCTTGTGGTCTTTATACAAACTTTATTTACAATTTTTACCAACTAATCTTCCTACTCTTGGATTTGCTAAACTTGAACTCCATATATTTTATTTTTGAGTTACAATCTCTAAAACCTATTCGACTTGAAAGCCTTCCTATGTTCCGGCTTATTATTTACTTGTTCTAGTCTCTGATTAATGAGACCACATTGTCTGCATACACCATGGGAAAAATTCTTTCCTGTGCACTCTTTCCAGCAGGAACGCACATCTGGAAGGCAGGACCACCCTTGAATTTCACTGGGTCCTGCATGATGAATGGCACCGATGCCCAATGTGTGGTGCGCCAGTGCACAGGAGAAAATCATCCTACACCATGACACTTCGTCTTGGATTTCTTCCTTCAGGTTGTTTACAGCCAAGGAGATTGTTTACAGCCAAGGAGAATAGCAGGGTCTCAAAACTGACTACTGGTATAATTCCACTTAACTGTCAACTTAGATGTCTCCCCGCATAATTCCCACTCTCATTATTCTCCCTTCCTTCATGGCTTACATAAATTAGATATAATCATTAAGGATACCTTCTTCTTTCTGCCTCCACCAAATTACTGTCTCTTTAGTCTTTACTCTATTGTTAGCATTTAAATTAAATTGATAGGAAAATAGGCCCCTTGTATGAACAATTTGGAAAAATATAGGTTACACTACATCTGCAACTTCCAGGGCTAGGAGAATGTTGGGATTTAATGTTTAAGTCACATTACCTCTACAAAAATAAAATGTTTCACTTGGCATTGCATAGCGTAATTGATCTTTACAGTAGCTAACACCAAACACTAAACTATAGACGTGCTCTCAGTCTCCCACTAGCATCCAATTTCTTCCAGCTGTCTTAATTTTTTTTACTTTATATATCATTCATGGCCCCATTTTTCCAACCAGCAGGTCTCACTTTATGCAAGTTCTCTTAACTTGAGTGTACATATTCAGATCTATTTCATTTAACATATAAAACAATTTTGCAGGAATGGAAAATCAGGCCAATGTTGGCGACTTTGTGCGAACATCTGTTTGTGAATTTTTCTATACAATGGCTGCGGAAGCTAGTGAGTAAAGTACCTGGTATTGAACTGTGGGGGAGATCACAAGAGGAGATTGGTACAGGGAGCAAGATTGTCCCTTCACCCTCCAAGAAGGAAACGAAAACCAACCGGAAATGGAGTGTTGGTGGATTTCTCTTGTCAAGTGTACTAGCATACCTCAATGGGCATTTCTGCCGTCGGATTCCCAACCCCATTGCCAGGCGAATTGTAAGTGGATTTTTGCTGAGTTTTGTTGACAATGATAGTAGTTAATGATCTTATGAGTTACTGTTCTTCATTGTATGAAGGCCTTGTATGCATAGAGAGTTTAAAGATAGCTGTGACACAATGGTGTTTGGGGGTGTTTTGAAAGTGCCTCCAATTTTGTGTAAACTTGGCCAGTTTCAATTAACTTGCCTAGATCTGGGCAAGCCAAGTTAATTTTCTGGACTATGTGGTGGCCAATTTTGTGTTTGTTCAGTGGTTTTAGGATCCAAACTGCTGATCCTGTGAGACCTGTAATAGACATCCATGGCTTTAAGGTTTAGAATTTTTACGGGTGTAAACATGGTTTTAAAACTCGGCCAAATCCAGGCTGTACCGCTCAATGCATTGTAAAAATCTATCATGAACAATACCAATTTTCTATGCCTTTAGTCGGAAACCTGGTAAATCCGCAGAAAGTAGGTATAATCATCAGTTTTCTGCGCTCTAGTTTTCCAACGTTCTGTGTAGCAGGACTCTGTGGAAAACCAAAATTTTTTCCAGGCAATTTTTCCTCATGAGGGAACCCAGCATTTCTCTCCTGGGAACTTCCATTTCTGTGGAATTATGTTTTCCCCGCCTTTAAATTCTCTTTTATATTTTTATTTTTAAAAAAACACCTTAAAGGTAATTAAGGTCTTGTTTGTTCATCAAACTAGGGATTCCTTTCCAGCTTTTAAAAAAGTCAGGAAAGATCCATGTTTGGCAATTGTAAATCTCTAAACATTTGGGTTAGTGGAAATCCTCACTATTGGGGATTTTCAAGTCCGTCCCCCTCCCATATGATTTAAAAGCCTTCATTTGTGGATTTACTCACTGAGTCACTGATACCAATTTTTTCTCAGTTATGTGTATTGACTATTCCCGATGTGAAATTCCTAGCTATACAAATGCTGGGTGAGGAATTCCTATTCCAAGGGAAGTGAGGAATCCTCATGTGTATGGATTCCTCATAGATACCTCACCAATTACCTAGAATGAGGATGTGCAATTCTTTGTTTTCCAAGGGCCAAAATAGGCCTCTAGGTAACTTTTTAAGATGCGATGTATGTAGAGTTTTCCACCATTCTTCTAATACCATGCACGTCAATGGCAATTGGCAAGGCACGGATTTTATCAAAAAAAAAAAAGGTGAAAGCACCTGGTGACATAAGGTACATCTCCTAATATCTAGAGGTTCCAACCTAAAAAAAAAAAAAGGGTTCGGAACATTATTTAGATTTCAATTGCTAAACGAATTCAAGTTTAGAACCTAATTTAGATACTAATTGCTGAAAAGGTTCGATTCTTGATCCATACGGGTTCCAACTTGTGAAACCGGAACCTAGCTCATGGATGTACATTTTTAAAACATGGTTTTTGAATTTCTATAAGTTTAATGTCTAAAACTTCAACTAACAACCTATATATTAATTTTGAAGGGCATTAAGATTTATCAATTGTGGAAGGTAGACTTGATGCACTGTTATTGAGTTGAATGATAACCCTTTTTGGATTTTTGGGTCGAATGATATTCCTATTATCAGAAATGGGTCCGGAACCAGGAAAAGAGGTTATGAGCCTGTATCAAATCTAGAAGCAGAACCTCCTTTTCAAAACGGATCCAATTCCGGTTCTCAGTGGATTGAAATCGAAGATACGTATTTTCACTAGAAAAACAATGTAATAGAAAACATGTGTTTTCACTGAAAAACAATGTGCTTCCATTTCCATTTTTTTTTTATCTTCCATGGCAATCAGACTGCAAAAATCTTTCCACATTCAGTTTTGCTGTGAGAGCTGCACAATATTGATGAGAGAAGGCTTTAGTGATGACAGACACAGAACGGAATGTATTCGAAGAAAGACTACTGCCAAAAATTGGAACACCTAGAAGACATTTTTTGACTGATTGAGATGGAAGAATATGCTCAATTAAAAGCCTCCCTAATCAAAAAGTGGTTAAATGAGACTTTAGGAGAGGCATCTCAAGTGCAAGTTTTTCACATGAAAGTATCCAATTTATTAAGTACATTTTCCTCTCGATGCTGCAATAAAAACTTCTTAGTGGAAAAAGTTTGGTCTATGGGCCACCCTGTAGAAGTAGGCCCATGAAATATGTGGCCCTAAAACTGTTGAAGAGTTCTATTATCCAAGGAAAAGGCATGCACTCAGTTCGACTCGACTCGACTCGACTCGACTCGGAATGCATACTACTTTGACTTGACTTGGTAACTTAAGTAGTTGACTTAGCAAAATTAGGGTGAGTCTGGAATGAGTTTTTAAACCTTGATTCTAAACTTTCATATAACTAAATCTAGATCCTGTGTGGCTCCATTCTTAACACTAGTTCCATCGTAAATCCAAACTACTCAAAATCATTTTCCTCTTCTTTATATTGTTGTGCTAAATTTTACTCTAATCAAGTTTCGGCTTGCTTCCAATTGGGGAGAAATTTGACATTACACAGGGGCCAGTTATTTTGAGAAGACTGCTGCTACATACACACTGCAAATAGCTTTCCATACATTGCATTTAAAAAAAAAAAAGACAAAAAAATGGTTCCTGAACTACCCCTCTCCTTCCCTCTTTCTCCTTCTCCCTGCTCCGGCCACCTTTGCCCTACGCCGCCGCCAACCCATCTCCCTCTCCTTCCCTCTCTTAGTAGCCCTGCTCCCACTTCCCTACACCCATCCACACCCCCACAATCCCCTTGGTGCTCCCAAAGGGAGGGAGCGAAAGAGAGAAAGAGAGGGAGAGGGAGAGAGACAAGAGGGGGAGAGAGGGAGACCGGGCGGGCTGAGGGTGGGGAGAGGGCTGAGGGAGGGCGGGGCGAGGGTTGCGGTGACGGACGAGAGGCGGAGAGAGAGAAGCAGAGGGCTTGTGGGCGGGGGCCAGCGGCGGGTGAGAGGGAGAGAGGAACAGAAAGGGAGAGAAAGGGGGAAGGTGGGAGAGGGATGGGGGCTGCAAACGACGGGCGAGAGAGAGAGAGAGAGAGGGAGAGAGAGGGAGAGGGATTGGTAGGGTTGGGCGGAGGTGGCCGAAGCAGTGAGAGAGAGGGAAGGAGAGGGAGAGGGGTAGTTTAGGGATTTTTTTAATTAATTTTTTTTTTTTTTAAATACAGTGTGTGGAAGGATTTCTACGGTGTGTAGGTAGCCACTTTGAGAATTTTAGAATTGGTAGTTGGGCTCTAGCTACAGATTTACAGGGCTGGCCTTAAAGAATTCTCAAGGCATGGCCTTTTAGGATAAAGACTCCACATAAGTGGATGTATACTTATATGAAATATCGGTTGGCCATTATCAAAAGATTGTAGTTTGATGACTCGGACCGGCGATTTGGAATCGGGATCCTCTGAGTGGGTCTATGCACTTAGGTTTTGCAACGTCACCGTAGGCAACTCTATCCAGATGCATGGCAGGCTGTCGGCGGTAATGTTCACGGTCCGCTCACGGTCACATAGGGTTTTACCTCACCAATCTGGATTCAGAGATCTGCAAAGTCCACTCCTTTCTAGCACCAATGCTATTCATGGTCCCCTCACGGTCACATGGGGCTTTACCTCACCAGATCCGGATTCGGAGATCTGCAAAGTTCACTCCTTCCTAGCACCAATGCTATTATTTTTATGCACTTGAGGAAAGCCAAAAACAGGACATTGGAAGGAGAAAAGAAAATTGTTATATCCATATGAAAAGTTCCATGTAAGGATCTATGCCACATTTGAAGAGAATTTAACACAAATTTCAAATAGCATTTCAGGAGGTGGGAGGCAATGTTGTGTCATTATCCAATTTACAAACATATAAAAATTATATTGGAATTTGAAGTGCAAAGATTAGGTCTTTATCCACTAAGATTTTGCTTTATAATTAAGAAGAAGTGAGAACCAAGTGCAAAAAACATAATATAATAATTTATGTACCGACATTATCAGAATGGGAAGATTTCCATTCCAAGGAGAGTAATATTTTAGAGAGAGCAGTTCTTTATTCTATAATACAGAATCTTTCTATAAAGCCCACATGAATGTATCCCAATTTTACACTCGAAATCATTTATGAGAGTGTGACGCGCGTCCCACTTGGTAAAAAATAAAATTTGCCACTAGGTGGAAAGCACTTCTTTTGGTAAATCTAAGTTATTAAACATATAATGAGAACAAGGGGTTGTCATGTTGGTTGGTATTCTGTTTCTCACTTAATCGTGTGGGGTTTGATCCTTAAGTCCTTCTTCCTATGAAAGCGGGTTTCATTCCCCATGGTTGGGTTCAGGTCCCAGTGCTTTTGGCTAGGTATCAAAATATATATATATATATATATTATTTAAAATACATTATTAAATAACGAAGATGGATGTGAGAGACTTTAATATAGAAATTTACATTTAGACTGTTGGCATTGGATATGGATGTAAGGGCCTCCACCTTAATAGTATTGTGAATGTTACTCTCATAGGATAAAGGAGATGCTCTTGTAAAAGTTAATCTCACGATACTATGAGAGTAATGGGTGGGGGCGCTCACATTTAGACAATTGGCATTGGATATGAATGTAAGGGCCCTCACCCTTACTTTCACAGTATCGTAAGAGTTATTCTCATAAGAGCATCTCCCATTAAATAAAAACCCCACAACTTGTCAACTTATATGAAGTAACTCTATCTAGAAAATATAAAATAATGATTAAGATTCATGGCATGAAGTTCTCTAAATAGAAAAGAACGATTAAGATTCATTAAAAAATCAGGTAAATAACAAATCTTTCTTGGTATATCAAACCTTATCGATAAAAAATCCCATTTAAATTAATTGCTAAACACAGACACACTTTTAATAAAATATAAATCATTCTTGGTGATCCTTACTTATCTCTAAAAATAAATTAAATATTAAGATATATTGTTACACTTAATGGAACTGTGTTTTGTTAAGAGGTACCTTTTATGGATTGCATGAGAGGTTGTGGGTCGCACTTGGATGCATGCCAATTAGAGAGGATAATGTGATGAAAAGGTTTGATTATGATATGATTTTGGGCAAAAACCATTGAATCATATGATCATAACTACTGATTTGGGAGCTTTAAAGTTTAATAATTTCGTAAGACATCTTTTATGAGTTTCAATCCAACAAGGAGTGTAATTCAAACTAGAGTCAAATTAGGATGAGTTGAAATGTGAAGGGGTTGGATTCATCAATATGGGTAGTCCTATGTAGTGGTAAAAAAGTTCCCTCTCACATAAGCCATGACAGATACCTCATAATTTATAATACATCTACATCTATATATCTTTTTTTCTTATGAACCTATAGTATTCTCTTGAAATCAAAATAAGATTTTCATACTGGTAACTAAAAGTTAGAATTTGTGATTAAAAATTGTGTATCAACTTGATAAAAGTTGATTACCTAGCAAAAACTTGATAAAAGTAGATCGTCCTTGGCAAGTAAAGATTAATCATACAAATTCTAAAAGTAAAATTAGTTTGCATTCGGCTGGAAGCTTTCAACCCAATTATTAAATGAGTTGACTCTAAGTTGACCCTCTCTATATGTTACCCACCACAATGTTCAACCCATGCGTGTTCCGACCTGGCTCAGCCCATTAAAACCTCCGCATGTAAAGTTCATGCAAGTACAATTTATGAGCAAAAGGATACATTCTTTTAATAGAATAATATTATCGGCTAAAGGCCTTTTTTATTGTAATATATAGGACTTAAGCTGTAAGTGGTAAAAAATGAAGACCAAAGGTTAATTTTAAAAAACGAGCATCAAATAATTTTTTCATAAATATTTGAATTAAAAGAAAATGGGAAATGATTAACGATGGGGTTATTCATTTTCCATTTTTCTTTGTTTCTCTTTCCATAGAAGAAAAAGGTCATTTGATTATAGTTTTTGAAAATCGAACTCTGGTCTTCGTTTTAACTATTTATGGCATAAATTTTATGTATTTAATTTCTATGTATTTTAATCAAACATACGTGCCCTAAAAGTTAATATAACTAGAGAAGAATGAAACAACTTCAATTGAAAAGGATGGGAGAGACAAAAAGATAAGGCTCCCAAAAGTCTCTTGTTGTTATATGATAACATGTCACGACATGGATTTAACTAATAAGGAATGAAAATAAACCATGAGCCCTTACCTTGCAAACAAACGGCGATTCCAGTAATCCAGTTTCCGCACAAGTAGCTTGTGGGGTTTCCTCATAACGTACCAAACAGAAGCCATTGGTTTTGGCCAAGAATCTGTGGAAGTGCCCATGGTTTTTTCAGACTAGGATATTTTTAATGCCTTTTGACATATCTTTCTTACTTTCAAAGCTCCTTTCAAGAAAACAAATTTCAATTTTAAAATTCTGAAATAATTAAATGCAATGTTGATGGTTTATCCAAACCCGCCTTATCAGTTACCACCTTCTCATTTGTCTAAACTCAATAAATGATGATAGTGACATAGAATTATCAAATCTTACTAAATTCATTGTTGTGAGTTCTACTTCTCCACTGTGTATAATATTTAATCCAGTTGGCACATGACTACGGTTTGCATTCGGAGGTTGTAGGTTCGAAACTGTACTATCATACTGAGACTACAGGAGAGTTTATCTGATTTCCCTTCAGGCCCGGAGTAATTAGTCCAGCATAAAGGATTGAGAACCCTTTGATAGCGTAAAACAAAAATAAATTTCTTTTGCTCTTGGGAGTCTAACATGCCACTGGCTATGATTTGAAAATCCAAAATAATGTGCCTTTTCACCATGAAAGAAAAGGTCTCCTCAAGGTATAACATGTGTACGATGGTGCCATGGAAAATTTGTAGAGTCTACATGGCCAATGTGGGACATCTAGTGCATGGATAGGATCCTTTGCCGCATCTATTACATGGAAAAAATGCAACACTTTTTGAAACTCAATTGTAGAGCCCACATAGAGACCACTTAAGTGAATGTCATTCCTCCAATGATATTTCTTAAAGTTTCATATCGAAAGGAGTGGTTCCCACAACCTGATTGAGCACCAAGACATGAACATGATTTAAACCACGTAAGTGTTTTAGTCACGTTCCTATCATGGTGTTTAATTGAACAGTGGGACCTATTACTTTTGATGATATGAAACTTGAGGATACATCATCAGATGAGATTAGATTCATCTCCAACCATATAAATTGTTTTTATGTGGGTCCCATAACGGAGTTTCAGAAAAGCATTGCATTGTCTCGTGCAATAGCTGCGGCGGAGGACCCGACTCCCAGGGCATTTAACTTTATATAGAATTGAGTAAGATGTGACCCGCTACTGAACAGGTTAGGTCGTTGAACTAATCTCGTGAAAATTTGCATTCCACAATCATTGGTCACAGTGAAACACTCATTATAAAGTTGATTAGATTAGATGTGATTTATTATATATATAATTATAAAAAAACACCCATTACAAAGTTGATTAGACGTGAATGATTATGAATTAACTTACTGGGCATTTCTCTTCCCCTATCCCATGTATTATTGAATTGAAATTTGGAAGGCCAAACAACCAATGAATGTTATCTCACCGTCACATCATAGTAAGAATGTATATTTATTTACAAGGATATTTATGTGCATCTATCTCTCACCATAGGGTGAGAGAATTTCCTCTTTTTGCATAAGAATATTCCTTTTATGCATATGACCATATATGACTTTTTCTTTTTTGTACATAAAAATTTTCAATCCTACGGTAATGGATGGATGTACATGAATATCCTCCTTTATTTACATGAAGAATTTGATGTAACCACACATGCTCTCTCTTTTTGTTTAGTTACTGGACTCTCGTGAAAATGCCCCATAAGACTTTTGTCTCTTGAGACACTCTAGCCGGATTCTCTGCTCCACTTACAAGTTACATGGAGAGGGCCCTACTGTTTTTAAAGGATGACACGTGTCACTGTTTATCGGCTTCCTTATTTATAAAATAAATCTTTGATGGCTATTTATAAAAAATAAAAATAAAAATCCTTTTGATGTTTTCGTATTGAGATCTAAGATTAAAAAATTATGGTCAAAATAAAACCGACTGTATCGATAATTTTATGTCTTCGGAAGTTTGGCAACATCAAAGAACTTATTTGTTATAGCTAGTTCAGTTCTCTTGATGCTTGTTTTTAAAAATCACTTTTGGCCTTCATTTTTAACCAGTTATAATATAAATCATATGTATTCAATTTCTATGTATTATAATGTAAATAAACAAATCTCAGCATTATCGTATCTAATTACAAGACCTATCAGTTCTGTCATACTGTAAAGACTAGTAAAGAGCTATTTACAATAGATGATGATGAGTGTATGGATCAAGTTGAGGGCCTTTCGATAAGAAATTTGTTTAGCGAGATTTAATAGTTTTTAAAATTCTAGAAATTAGTTGTACTAAAGTACCAAAGTGACAATATGAGCTTTTGTAATACCTCCAATTATAGAATCTCGAACAATTTCTAAATAATGATATTTAGAAGTTTTGGTGGATTTATATGAAATGAGAGAGTTTATTTTTAGTGGTATCTCGATATTATATTTTGTAATTAAGTAGGCCCATGTATGTATTATATTAGACTTTAAAGGGCAATTTAAAGTTTAATCTGCATATAAATAATACTTATGTGACAAGAATTTCAGTTAGAAATTCTTCTATTGTGGAGACAAGTGATTCAAAATTCTCAAATAGGAATTCAGACCACGAAAGAAACAAGGAGTTTTTAGAATTTTAGAATTTAACAGCATTTTAAATACCAATATTTGACATTTTCAAACAACTACCAGACATGAATTCTAATTCTATGAATTTCAGTAAACAACCGGCCGCTAAACTTACTGCTTTGAAACCTACGTCTGGATACCTCCACTATAGATCAGGTCAGTAGTGCCACAGGTGTGGGTTTGTGGGATCAGCTTCTCCCCGTGGAACGAGAGAAAGGGACCCCTCCTGAGTCCTGCGCCGCGTCTGGATATCTCCGCTATAGATCATCAGGTCAGTAGTTGGTGCCACGGGTGTGGGTTTGTGGGTCCGGCTTCTCCCCGTGGAACTAGGGAAAGGGACCCCTCCGGAGTCCTAATGGGGCGCCGGGGTGTTTTCGTCTTTTTCTCAAACCCGAAAACCGTCATCGACCCAAACCCATTTACTCAGTCTACCGGTTTTCCAAAACCCAGATGCACATTCACCGCCCCGGGCCCCACCTCGAAAACCATCTCTATCTCTATAAAAGGGCACCCAACCACACTCACCTCTACAAAACCATCTATATTTCACTCCCGATCTCCTCACAACCATCATGTCTTTCTTGGTTAGAAAAAAACCCGGCACCGAAACCGTTGATTCGGAAGAGCAAGATCCCGAAACTCGAGGACCCGTTACGAGCTGCCTCTACATAAAGCCCCATCCAGCGTCCGACCCAGAGCAAGAGCAGCAGCGGGTCTCCTTGGACAAGGACGTCGTGCTCCGGAGGATCCGACACAGGAAGCGGGTCAACAAGGTCCAAAACGTGTTGCAGGCGCTCCTCACGGCTTCCGTTTCGGGTGTATCGGCCGACGAACGGTTGTGGCTGGACGACGCCTTCTCAGCTCCTTAGTGGGCCCCAAGAACACGTTGATCCCCCCGTGCACGTGAGATCTCACGTGCGTCAGCGCATGCACGTGGCACGAGGTGGGACTGGGAGGAGATGAGATGCCCTCGGATTATCGCAGCTGTTGAATGTCTTTCACTCTTCACTGTTGGCCGTTTGGACATTTTGCCCATGGCTAGGATCGCTTGATCAGTGATTTCTTCTTTGGGATGGGCCACTTGATTTTTATATGCCAACTAATTTGTTCGTCAATAGAGATTAGAGAGACAACTTATGGATGAAATGCCTTGTTAGTTTTTCCTATATATACATATGTTTGTACTTTTTCTACTACATGAATGTACAGTTGATGAATGTTGTAAGATCTCAATATGATCCTACTGTATAATAATTATTAACACTCTTTTCTAAAGTCTCAGCATTTCAGATGCATACTGATATAGATTTTTTTTCAAGTAAAATGGCCTGGCTTTGAAGAATTAAGGAGATTTGACATTTCAATCCCCTTAAACACTCAATCTCTAATTTCATAACTACAATTCGCTAAATATCACTAGTGTCGTTTGACTTTGATAATATTTTTCTTTTTATATTTACTTTTTAGGCCTGGATTTCTTTTTTTATATTTATTTTTTAGGCCTGAATCCCATTATATCATGGGATCAATGATTTTGGTCATGAAATTAAAATTTGAGAGTTCAAGAGGCATTGAAATGCGGAATTCCCAAGGCATTCAATATGCCGGCCCGCACATATCAATTGGTAACAGATATCTTAAAAGCTGGGTATAAGTAACATGGCAGAGTTTTGTTTTACTGATGTTGATGTCTACCTATTCTCATTAACGGCTTCAATCAGCAAACTCCGATGGGAACGTATGTTTTGGATCTACTCTCTTTTGAATGTAGTCTCTCAAAATTTGCTCACAGAAGAGTTGGGGCTGTAGGGTCCATTGATAACTTATAAAACAAGTAATTATATTATTAGCGTGAAATTTGATGAAAAGCTTTGATTTTATGGTGGTCAATTTGATAGCGACCTATTGGGGTGATCTTAGAGCTTGTTTGGCGACTCTTATCTGTATGAAATGTATCTATATAAAATAGATCTATTTCAAATGACCATATTTGAAATAGATAGTGTAGAATTATGCTGTTTGGTAACACTTTTAAACCGATTAAAACAGATTTTTTAAAATCAATGGTTGCTATTTTTTTTATAAATTTATTGATATAGACAGTGAATTTGTGGCTAATACTTGATCACATGACTATTTGTAGTGTTCCTAAGAGGGTCAATGGTTTAGATCTTGATAAAAGGGCCCACAAAGTCCAAAAATTAACTTCAATTGGTCACTTTTGTTTTGAAAATATCTCAAGATTGGTGAATAATCAACGGTTGATATTTGATATGGTGGTTGTTCTTAGTCATCTTAAGAACTTGTATGATTTAGATTATAGTTTATTCCCCACCATTGGAAAAGAATGAGGAAAATCAGATTGTGTGATACAAATCCAAAACACAGTTAAGTAATGGTTGGTGCATCAAAAGTCCATAGTCTTTCTTTGAATTTTTTTTTTTTTTTTTTTTTTTTTTTTGTGAGATCTACATTGAATCAGGCACTACAAATTGACCTCATAGCAATGTTTATCTCTTCAAAGAGGATTAACAGTTCTGATCTTTTGTTTGGAGCCCACAAATATAAAAAATGTGGATCAAACTATTGGTGCAATTATTAAACGTTTCAATTTGAGAGGTAAACCTTTTTTAATTAATTTACTTTTGAGTTCATTATATTATATTTGAGCAATTTTAATTATGTCATTTTAATACAATTTTTACAAAAGAATCATCATTTTAATTTTTTTTTATAGATTTGCAATATTTTTATGATTTTTATTTGTAAGGTTTGCATAAATTGTGAGTTTCTTTTTTCCCCCTTTTTGTTTCAACTTTTGGGTATTGGATCCTCTCCTTGTTTTTTTTTTTTTTTTCTTTAAATCACTTTTTATCATTAGATTTTCTGTGGATTTTCATTTTTATGTTGTATTTTTTTCCTTTTTTATTGCTTATCATTATGAGTTAATTGTTTATTTTACTTCCATTGGGTTCTTTTAGTTTTTTTTGTTAAATATTTTTATGGATTTTTTTATATTTCTTTTGTGGCTTCATATTTTCATTTTTGAATATTAGATTATCATAAGTTGGTTTGGTTCTTCTAAATTTCTTTTATCATTGTATTGTCTATGGTTCTCTATTTATATATTTTTATATCCTTTTTAATAAAAAAAATTATTTTATTTGTATTTATTTTATTATAATTTCTCACTTGTGATTGTTTATATATATATATATATATTTATGATGAGTTTTCATGAATTTGTGGGTTCTTTTGTCTTTACCCTTTTGTGCTCTATTTTTTAGGGTTTTTTTTTTTTTATCATGAGTGTTTGAATATTTTAAATTGCTTATGTTATTGAGTTAATTATGGAGTTTCATTTCTATGTGACTTTCAAAATTTACTGGATTTTATTAATAGTTTATATTATTTGTTTGTGTTGATTTTATTTTTTTTATCTTTCTTGGTCATTAATCTTCAATTTTCATGGGCTTGTGTGTTTTTTTTTTTTTTTTTTTTTTTTTTTTTAAATTATATGATATTAGGTATTGAATTCTTATGGACTTTTTTCCCACTCTATGGGACTATAACCTTATGCATTTAATTTTAAAGAAACTGGTCGTTTTTATAAATTTTGATATTATGATTATATTGGCACGGGCATGTTTTTCTAGTGTGATGTGATTAAGAGTGAGAGTGAGCCAACTGTTGCACAAGGCAGATCATCCTAATCTTTTGTGTATGTGTGTGTGTGTGGGTGTGTCTTTGTCAAAGATGCATAGTATTTTCTACTAACCCTAATTTTCTTTTTCACCCCAGTCAAGGGAGTTGGGATCCAAGAGAAAGCCCATGGGAAGACAATCATTCAAGTGGGAAGAGAGTCCGCACAGGCAGAAAGAAAGCCTACAAAAGTGAAAAATGAGCCTGCACAATCGAGAAGAAGTGATATACCTAGAGTTTTAAATCCTGGACAGCCAAGTGAGAACTATCACTACTTACCACTCAGGTAAGGAGCCGTTCTCCTACTAACCCTATTAAATGGTATATGATTAAAACTTAGCAAGCTCTCAAGTATGAATATTACTAAAGCTTGGTAGGCCCTTATGTGAACATAATCTTCTTAGATTTGGATCCTCAAGGAAAAACATACAACATCTAGAAATCGGTCTCCCATTCACAACCCTAATCACACCACCACCATTTTGTATTAAATTAAGGAGTCAAAGATTATAAAGGCATGTATCCACTATATGTATTCAATTCATATATATTTTAATTCAAACAAAAGAGCCCGAAGGGAATTTGAAGTGACGAGATCAAAGATGGCAAAAACAGTGTCTATTGAATAGGTTAGTATATGGTCCTCTGCAAAAGAGGAGAAAGAAGGAGAAGAAAAATAGCAAATGTAAAAGGGGAGAGAGTTTCCTAAGTTGTTACAAAAAAAAAAAATAAAAAAAATAAAAAATAAAAAAAATAAAAAAATGAACACCAATAAATACAAAGAAAAAAAACCCAAAGAGTTCCAATCCAACAGTGATCCCATCTGTCTTTTGGGATTTTAGTTTTATGTCTTTATAAGTGCATTACTTATCATGATTCATTACCTGATAATTAGGTCAGTATCAAGTCACTGGTAGGTGTGTGATACAGTTTACATTAATAATTTGGGGTCAATATAAAAACAAGACGACGTTTATTGAAAGATGTGGCAAAGCGGCAGCATACATCTAGCATAATCCAAATCAAATATTATATTTTATGTAGACCCCACTTGTGATTGAGCCTCTCTCCTAGCCAATGGCCTATGAATCATTCTTAGTCTTGTAACATTTTAAAGAAACAAAATGGTTACAAACGCACACACAAGGAACAAACTTTTATTACTGAAGAAAGAAGCAGTGAAACTGAAAGCACCCTAGCAGCGTAGACAGAATTCCCATTTGGTTCTTCTGAGGAGCGATGGAGTTTACTTGTGAAGAAGGCAAATCACCAAACACCCAGTGTTCCACTCTTATTCTGGTATTTCCAAATACGCATCTTTCGGCTTTCTTTCTTCTTCTTCTTCTTCAATTTAGCAAGTTTGGGTTTTTATGATTTCTGCAAATTTCAACAGCCAGCACTGTCGATAGGAAATGTGGGCCAGTTAGCTGTCGATCTTTTGATATCAACAACAGGAGCTGAAAGAATCAGTTGTTTTGATGATCCTTGCGTTCTTCCGTGCGTGGGGAATGATGCATATGTCCCCCTTCCAGAGGGAGATCTAGCGCTTCCACTTGAAGGTAATCAATCTCAATTTAATCCACTGTAAAACCACCCTTTTTTTTTTTCATCTTTTGCACCTCTGATTATCATTAGTTCTTGTTACAAATATTGATTTCAATCTGGATTTGACAATTTGAAATAGATATGGAAAAGTTATCAGCTTTTTTGAAATAAGCAATTTAGAAGACTCCCTAAAACTTTAGGATCTATTTGAAAAAAAAAAAAAACAAAAAACCCTTTGAAGGTTGGATTGTATATGCTGTTGTAGACCTTAGAACACTACAATGTAAATTCAACACTTGAATGATCACATAATGAACTTGAAGTTGGTAAGCAAATAATTATAAGAGTTAGACCTTGGCAAAGGAGTATCCTATGCTTTTTTGAGATGTCTATTGAATAAGTTATCATAATATATATATTTTTTCTTTTTGTTGGGGCTTGTCACTTGCAGCTTATGATTCTCCTTCTCATGCTCTCACTCTTATCCAGCAAAGGTCTCCAACTGTCAAGGTAACACCAAAATTACCTTTCTTCTTCACTGTTATATTGGAAACTTGGGTCCATGTTGCATCAGTACATATACATGTACCAGATTTTCAAATTTATAAACAATATATATTTTTGTGGATCTGGAACTGTTTTTTGAGTTATTTGAGTAAATCATCATTATAATTTGAGGTAAGCTTGAAGATTTTTCCAGACAAATCTATTCTATCATATATTGCAACCATCAATAGGTGCAACAATGTGAGGTCTGTCAGTGCTTAAACACGCACACACATCCGTGTCTATGAGTGTGAAAGAAACCAATTGGTGGCTACCCCATGAAGAAACATGTAGTAAGAAAATACTAAAATCCACGGCATGCACCCCCTGAAACTGGCACTTTGCAATTGCTTCCCTCAAATTAGTAACCTCTCTAACTAATGCTTATCCATCATCTAGTTGTTATCATTTATCCATATGTAACTTATAATATATTTATCGTGTAAGTATCTTGGTTGGCCATGACTCTGATTTCTCTGTATCATGAAGTAGATCTAGAATATACTATTTTTCGGGAGGTAACAGTTTCTCTTTGAGATCTAGCCACCTCAATACCCAAGTACTTTTGTTGACCAAGATCTTTTATCCGAAATTCCTTACGAACTAATTCTCACTTTGATCTTATTAACATCATCACTTTTCACCAGGATATCATCTCTACATAAGCAATCATGATTGTAATGCCTACCCTCTCTTAAACAAGTGAATAGTGAATACAATAGAAAATTTGACACTAACTTAAAAGTATATCCATAATTTTGTAGGTCACTGTTGAATCTCTTAAACTGGAGATAAGGACATGACTTAAGATTACACAATGCTTTTGTAAGCTTAAAAACAATACCTTCATCAATTAAGGGAGAAAGCCGAGGAGAAAGGTCCATATAAACTTCTTTCATCCCCCCACAAAGGAAAGAATTCTTTACATTGAACTGATGTAAAAGGCCAAGTATGTAGCTCCAAGGGATGATAAAACTAGCATTAAGTCCAATTTTGCAACCATTGCTTTCTCCCGACGGCCCACATCTTAGGTTTGCATTGAACATTTTGCCATAAACCTTGATTTATACAGTTTAGTTTATCTGCTTTGCTTATGCTTCAACATGTACATCCACTCACATCTTACAATATGGTTTCTCTTTGAATACTTCAAAACTTATGAAGTCTGATTTTTCCCAAGAGCACATGTTGCTTTCGCCATGGGGTTTTCCCACTGGAGATTAGATGATGCCTCATTATTTCTTCATGGAAAACTAATTAATATCAATGCTGACAAGAAAACTTGATATGAAGTTGAGAGAGTCTTATATGGATATAAAATTGTATTATGGATTCGCAGTACATGAACACTTCCCATTGCATTGGGCAATATAAAGATAATTACATTTTTCTTTTCTTGAGGGGGAAAACGGAAGACTCAGATAAAACCTTATTTAAATCAGAAACACCAGATGGTGATGGAGCAAGAGCCAAGAGATGGATTATCTTTATCCTGCCAACAAGTATGTCTCTTGAGAATCTTCATCTGCTTAGAGGGCAAATGACTGTCCTTTGAAGAAGTATCAGGAAACTAAATATGAGAATGGGAGTCGAAAAGAGAAACTCGAATAATACAGAACATTCTTTAATTGTAACAACCATAGAATTTGTGTTTGCCATCCTTCAAGCAGTTTAACATTTGTATCCTTCTTTTGAACCAAGGTTGGTTTTTTTTTTTTTTTTAATAATAACCAGGGTTTGTTTGTATGCATTCGGTAAAAAGCTAATGACCTACTTAAGGAAAAAGGGCAGTTATGACCTAATCTTCTATATGAAGCATAACGAATACAATATTGGTGCTCGACATGAGTATATATGACAAGTGTGTAATAGTAACAACCCCGTACTTCAAAATGCCACGTGCTTTTAATTGATCACTTTAAATGCTATTTGTTTTGAATATGTGCTGTTTGAGGTTACTTATGATGTAACTGCTTGTATGTGATTTTTTTTTTTTCCATTTTTTGAATATAACACTGTTGAATACTGTTTGATACTTGGATTGGCTTCCATCCAAGTGCAAATGCATACATTTTGCAAGCTTTGGTCGGTATCCTTGCAGTTTTATAATTCTCTAGAGGGCTTCTGGTTTGCTCACATTCTAGTTTTGATTGAATTGAGCAGATTTCATTTTTCTATAGAATGATCACACCGTCCTTAAAAAACTTCGTCGTGGCTAACTAGTTATTAATATCTCAAAATACCAACAATGCCCACAAGTGTTGCAAGACTAAGGGTTCAACTTTATAAAAAGGAAAAAGAAACCATACCCTCTATTTTTGATGCAAGATACGTCTCCACTACTTTTTAAAGTATGAAACATCATAGAATTTGGAGGGCCCTACTAATCCTATCAAATAGAAGAGAAGTTTGGGATCTAACCATCAACAGCAAAACAATAAAAAAAAAGGGTCTATTAGACGTTGCAACTATCTGGTTTAAGGCTATGAGATGGATGGTTAAAATAGAAACTTTGTCTTTTATTTGCTGACTGTCCATTTTATGGCCTTAGATCAGTCAATTGGTAATATCTAATAGATCTATTTCTCTTTTTTTCCCCCTTTTCCAGATGAGCAAATCTGAAAGCCTCTTGTATCCTAAAGGGCTAGTGGGCCACAAACTTTACTACATGTCCTACTTTAAAAAGCAATAGTGAACGTCATACCATAGCAACAATATTTTCATTATTATTCATTGTACGAAGAATTGAATGCACTACATGTGACATGCAGGTGGGGCCCATTGGTCCCACAATATGAAAGAAGATTCGTAGGTTAGCTACCTATAAAGGATTGACCTTCTTGGCCATTGATGAACATTCAATCAAAGGCAATGATTTTAAATTGTTTGTTGCTTCCATACTTTCATTTTCTCCATTCAAATGGCCAATACAGTCCAACGAGGTTGATTATATATAACAAAGTATCTTTTTTTGATGAGGCTACTAGGCTACACCTCCATGCCACATGCCATGAATTCAAATGTCATTACAATTACAATAGGATTCTGTTCTTTACACTTGGTGGATGGGAGACATGATAAGACTTCAGGTACAATAACACTAGCCACTAATTAAAAGAGGCCTTTGTGGGTTAACCCACATCTATCAAATCTTAGGTCCAGTGGGCATTTCTAGCGATTAGTTCTATGGCCGCGATCTGATCTAAATAAAAGAGGCCTTTGTGGGTTAGCCATCTATCAAATCTTAGGTCAAGTGGGCGTTTCTAGCCATTAGTTCTAAGGCCATGATCTGACTGGCCATTTCATTGCTTTGATTGAGCAATTAACAAACCTGAGAATTTTTTAGATGGTTAGATCACAAAGTGATCATCTTATTTGTTGGGGCTAATAGATTTGGAGACCTAGTTAGGCATCCTGTATGAAAATGCCCACTGTAGAAAATGCCTTAGATAATTGGTACTAAAAAAGCACCTATAGAATAGCCACAAAATTACTAGTTGGATATTGAGGTTATGGACCCACCTTTGAAATCCAAACTAATCAAAATGATTGTCTCACCTTATTCAATCACCCAAAGAAATTCATTCCAATTAGAGTTATGCCCAATGTCAATCAATCATATCCTAGATACATGATTCAAGTCATTTTCTTTTTCTCATTTCAATAATGTGTAGATGTGATGGATTTGAAAGTAAATACTTGGGCATGATTTGATGGGTATGTGGTAGAGTTTGTTGGGCCTAATGGCTCTATCAGATATAAGAGGGCTTTCGAGTCTAGCTATATGCAAAAACAGGTCCATTAGATGCTTTCAAGTGTCCAATTTAAGGTCATGGAATGGATTATCAGCATGTAAAAGGTAAAGTTTCTATTTTGACCACCCATTTTATGGCCTTAGATTGAACAATTGTAATGTTTAATACACCTTCTCTCTCTCTCTCTCTCTCTCCCCCAAATGGCTAGATCCCAAAGCAACATCTAATTGCCTAATATATATTTTTTGTTTTGTAAATGGTTAGATTCCAAAGCTCTCTTGTATTTGGTAGGGCTAATGGGCACGACAAGCTTTGCACATGTCATTGGTAGAGAAGTCTCATCTAAGTAGACTGCATGTTCAGTCCAGCTATGTGGGGCCCACTTTTGATCAGTGTACCGTCTTTACATTTGGTGCCAATGATTTGGCACCAATCCAACTTTGAAACTCATTTGATCTTTTGTCATTGTTGAATTGATTCTGAAAAAGGAAAATACAAACTATAGTTAGAAATGCTGTTAAACCAAATGTTAGTATAATCTGAAGGGGTTATCTTTTTGCCGAATCCTTATCCATGACAAGACCTTTCCACCCCCTTACTCCTAGTCTCCTACTAGTAGGCATGCATTTAGGTGAGCCCTATAGGCTAGACTGCATATCAATAGTGTGCGATCCTCTGGTGGGTGGAAATTCCCCCATTAATGCCTGTGTGCAGTACTTGGGGGATGATTTACCCATTTTATGTTAAAAAATAAAGAAGAAAATAGTGGAATTAATCCCATGCAATGAAAACTGAAGTATGTGCTAATTTGGAGCCTTTCTAGAGGTCAGTTTAGTAATTTAAGGGTAACCTAACCCTTAACTTATCTGCTAAGACTAACCTAAACTGGTCATCAACTTTAAGGGAAAGATGCTTGAATTTGCAAAGAATTTGGCTGATTTTGCTACTGCTACTGGAAAGAAGCATGTCATTGTTCTTTCAAGCTTAGATTCTGGAAAGCAGCAAAGAATCGAGTTATCAAGGTGTGCAAGTCTTTGATGTTAATAACTTAATACTGACATTCGTCTCACTTGTCATGTATTTGTCCGCATGATAATTTGTGCTGTTATTTTAGTGATATGCAGATATATTACCTCTCAACCACCAGTGCAGATGGAAGAGATAGTGAATGTGAAAGACTTGGGTGGAAAAGACTGCAGGAATACAGCCCTGCTCAGAGGCGGTGGAAGTATCTCAATTCTTTGGCTGAAGGAAATTCAATACAAGAAGATTCTTCATTTGAAGATGAACTGGATGATAGTGATTACTACCCAAGTTTACCTTTTGCTGCATTTTTTTCTTTTTGCAAGGTATTGGTTTTTCAAACCCTTTCTGTATCGTGTTTGTTGTGATGTAATGCTTGTTCCGATGGTGGGATTCAGCGGTTTTATGTGCATTTTGGATCATGTTATCAGGCAAAAGGTTTGAAAGTCACTTGCATATTATGCTACTGTTCAGAAGGAGACAACATACCTGATTCATTTCAGCTGGCTGAGGCATCATGCAAACTTCTAGGGTTAAGTGTGAAGAGCTTTCAAGGTGAGTTTGTTGGGGTTTTCAAGCTTTTGAGTACTTCTAATACTACTGCTGTGTACCTTATTTTTTTAATGGTGTTTACCTTATTTTATTATTGTTGAAAAATTGAAATCATATAAAAAACTTAGAATTAGTAGGAAATGGACTCGCCGGGACTGGAGCATAGTGATGCATCTTGAGTAGGACTGCTTCTGGGTAGGGGCAGCCGTGGCCTACCTATCTTGGGCTGAATTATGCATGGTTTTTTAGGCTCAACAGCTGGACCTACTCACTCTCTTGTCTAATACTCTGATGCTCAAATAGGGTATGGATACAATAGAGACGCTTTGGACACAGCATCCATGTAATTTGCACAGAAAGATGAAAGTACTGGATACAATACTTGATGCAGGTTAACCATAGCCGTGTGTCCACAGTCCAACTAGGCAGGCTCATGAATCTATTGGGCCTCAGGCCCAACCACCTCAAGATGGTCCAAGACCTACGCAAGGAGGCCCAAAGAGAAGGCCCTTCCTAGAGCGTGAAGCACCTATGGTGGGTTTGTGGCCCTGTGATGGATCCGGGTTGGGTCAGTTTTGATTCCTGTTATCCTATGCTTATTTTCTTTAAAAAGGCAGTTTTAGATGAGAATTTTTTTTAAAACTTTTATACACAATATTTTAATGGGTTGGGCTCTCCTCAGAGACAACCGTGATTAATTTTTGGGGCCCACCAGGGCCATACCAATCATGGGGAGGTGGAGGGTGGAAAGATCTCAACGAGACATTGTGGTCTGCAAAATATAAGCCCCAATAGATCATCCTAACCCTTTCATCCATGACCCTCATTTTAATGGGTTTAAAAGGAATTATTTTTTAGGATCTCAATCCAATGGTGAGTAGCAATTGGATGTGTGTCAAATTTAAGCCGGTGCCAATTCATGTGGGGTAGTGAATTTGAGGTGGGTTGGATTGATCAAAATGGGGTCCCATTCTTCTAAAAAAGGTGAATCCGGAAAATGTCTCTCATGAGAGATGTCCTTAGGAGAGCCTTTCCCTATTTTAATTATTATTATATATAATACTTAATTATTAAATATGTCAATTGGTCATATACAGAGCGGGGCAGTCGGGGCAGCCAAAAACCAAACCTGATTGGTACCTGCTCCATCGGAAGCAGGTCATCTTAACCTGACCCATTGCCATCTCTAATCAAAATTAAGCTCATAAGCCAAGCTCGACTCTTCACAGCCCTATTTGACATTACATCAATCAATCTACCTTTGGTTGACATATACACATGCACTGGTGTTACATACATGCTTAACAGTGCTAACTCATTTTTTCAGGCAATGAAGACAATGGATGGGTTATTCCATTTTCCTGGAAGACCGTGTATGGGCCACCACCTGATATGTCTCTCTTTTAGATGAGGTCAGTCTAGTAATATGTGCCCGGATTATGCGATTTTTGAAAGAAGGAAATATGCTAATTAGTCATGAGTCTGGATTAAATAATGGTTTGTGCAAATGCTTGCAGAACTTTTTTTTGGTAGAAAGCAAATGCTTACAGAATTGGGAACTGGAATGGCAAAAAAAAGGAAATGAGGTTTTAGTTATTTTTATTTTTATTTCTTTCAAAAATAGGCATAAGAAATTAAGAGAATTCCAATGCACTTTATAGCAACAATTATGATCTGTAATAGTATGAGCTTTGGGAAAGTCTGTGATGGTTATCTTCTGATGATTTCTCCAGACCACACACACACTAAACAGCAGGTAAATTTCAGATGAATAAGGAATGAGTAAGTCCTTTTGTTTATTTTCCTGAAACTATGTCCAGCCAAAGAAATGGATAGAGGCAGCAATGGATGAAATTTACCCTCCCATGTACTTGAATGAAAGCGTACCCGATTCCAGTAATACAGCAGGTAAATTCACCTCAAGTGAATAGAAACAGAAATGGGCATGTTAATGTACTTTGTTTGAAAATGTACTGCATTCTAGTAGTGTAGCATGTAAGTTTACCTGCCCCGTAAAGATACCGCTCAAGATAAATCCATTTGAGATAGTGTGCACAAGAAAGAGTTTTATGGGAAAAATTTTTCGGATGTTTTTTTTTTTTTCCTATCTAAATTCATTGCTCTCTGATGTTTCATAGATGCACGAATTATTAGTGTTATCTATGTAATTGGCGAAATCTTTTGATGCAGTTAGCTGATTACCCCTTGGAGTCAATTGTTGTCACTCAATTCTCAACACTATCTGTTTTACAATATAGTTTTTTCCTGAATAACCTAATATAATCAAACTATAAAGATTATGGGGCTTCATGCTTATGCTAGGCTCAATCATGTCGAACCGAACTTGTACTAAACCGAAATGTAGAGAAGTTGTTATTATTATTATTTATGATTAATGTAATACTTCAGTTGATGATCAAGGTTTGGGTGTAACTCGGCAGTGTGCTGATATCCTGTCTGAATTGTATGTGGGTAAACCAGAGCTCTGAGGTCTGAACCCAACCCAACTTGTTAAGTTCTCTGACTGCATATTAGGTTGACTAGGGTCAGGTCTTTCTGGGTTTTGTTTTCTTTCCAAGAGATCTTAAATAATATATATATACTCTATGTAAATAACAGTGTATGTGCTGTGTACTGTATACCATACATGGAAAGTTTTTACCTACTAGCAAATCTCACTGTGCTCACGTGGTCCAGCTCATGAGAGTTGAGACTCACTTGAATGCATTTCTATCATGAGGACATTGAAAGGTCTCTTTATGGGTAATGGTCATGTAAAAAAAACAGCCCCATCATATTATCCTAGCTCTTGATTCGACAGCGGTAGAGTTTAATGGTCTCTTAACCATAACTTCTTTTTTATTTAAAGGTTCACTTGGTTCGCTGAGCATAAATAAAATTGGGCATGGTGGCAGATCATCAAGTGATAAGAGTATGAAAGGAGTTGCATTGATTAAAATGCAGGCTCAAGTGGGCCTCCTAAAGCTGGACTGTAAATGCAGTCTGCTCGTCGAAGAAAATTCTCTATGTAAATATATCTTTGTTTGATGTATATTTGCATGTTTATATGTAAGTGGAGTACGTGGGTTGAGTTCTTTTCTGAAGTCCAAACCCGAACTGAACCTTTCTGGTTGGGTATCAAAAACTAAGCTCGCGAGCCCACACTGAACATAAGCAATTCCAGTCTCCAACCCAAATTTCACTGTTTTGGGTTGGGTAGTGACGCATGATGCGGGTTTGGGTTCGACCCAACCCAAGTTGCGTCCCAGTCAATATTCTAAACATAATATTCGGTGATAGTATTCTTGTCGCGCCTAATCAAGTGTCTATCAACCCATCCGTAGGCCCTGTATTTGTAATCTAAACTGTTAACTTTCTTTATTATTGAAATGACGAACTTCAAGATATTGAGATTATCTTAAATCTTTATGTTTTGGAGTAATTAGTGAAAAAGTCCTAACCTAAATATCTAATTTTCTAAACTTCCATGGGTTGCCAAATCATGATCCAAACCTTCCAATATTCTTGTTTTAATGGTTTGATATTCTTGTATTATTGGTAAATATAATAATCTTTAGTTATCTTATGTCTTCATGGATTTGAGAAATTTTGTGAATAACCAAAAAATAAAAACAGTTTAGAACTATTGGATGTACTCATCTGTTCATGTGAAAATGATGACTTTCGATAAATATAATAATGTGTTTAACATGTATAACATTTGCATATGCAACATATATAATAGCTTGTAATACATGTAAATAACATGTAAATAACATTTTCTTATTAGGTTGAATAGTCAAATGACTCCCAAGGAAAATACATAAAGTTACAGGTGCACATAGGCGGTTCGGATCAGTTTAGTGGGGAAATCATCAATCAAACACCGAACCCATTAGTTTTTTATTTTCCCGAACCGAACCGCCCATGTGCTCAAATCGAACTGAATCGAAAGGGCACCGGTTCAGTTATGATTATTTTGTTTATTTTTGTTTTTTTCTTTTTCACAAAAAAAAGGCAGTTCAATTGGTAATAGACTTTGGACTTCAGATAACGGAGTGAGGGTTCGAGTCTTCTTCGAGTAATTTTTCATATTTCTTTATATATTTTATAAAAATATATATATTTATATTATTGGTTCAATTCAGTTCGGTTTGGGCGGTTTAACCACACCTTTAAATCAAAAATTATATCAAACAATTTAAAAGAAATCCGAACCGTGAACGAACTGATCTACTACAAAATTGATCCAAACCGGTTGATTCGGATCCGTCAAGATCGGTTTAGCAGTTTAACAATTTTTTTTACACCCTACGTAAAGTATAGACGCTCCAAGTGTCTTGTTTTTATAATAATGGTAGATATATCTGCCTTTATTGTTTGCTAGGTCAGAGACATAAAGATATTTATTTTGTAGTAAAAAAAACCTGTCTTTCAAGAGCCATAGGAACCCGAGACAAAATCTTCACAGTAGTTGAAGAAGTTTGCTTTGTTTTAAGAATTGTCAGAGTATTATGAGCAACGTTAAAGCACTTGAATAGGGGCCTAGGAATGGGTTGATCTCAAAGTAACACTTTGAAATAAAGAGACGAGACAGGCATTGTAGTATAGATCAATTTATTTTACTGAACCCGTTGAGCACTCAAATGTGTAGGCCCCTATAAATGTTATTGGGCCTGGGTGGGTAAGGTTTGACCATAATCGCCAATCTCTACCTTGTCAAGATGGTTAAAACTTATGGATTAACCCATTAGGTCATGGGTTAGAGATATGGCACCAACAAAAGGTTTGACCAGAATCGTGGAACAATTGTTAATGAAATGCATCGTGCCCATTTGGATCTTTGTAACCTGGTTGCAGTTAACTGGGTTTCAGCATAAAGTCAAATTCATGTGGTTGGATACCATGTATTCATGCCAATTTCAGTTTGTATCACTCTTTGCCATATCCTATTTATTTGTATATAATACATAAGAGTTTATTTATTTGTATATAATACATAAGAGTTTATGGTCAAATGAGCAGAGGATTACTAAAGATGTAAGGGTTAAAGATATACAATGTGGATGTACCTTTGACTTTCTTGGGACTCGAGTTATTACTTATTAAGGTAATGGCTGGGTACTCATTGACCCCATTCCAAGTTTCCTTGATTCATGGTGGTAATTTGATGGTAATTTTCAAATATTTACACCTTGGATTCTTCATCTGTAACTTTTAACCACTAACCACTTATGAAATTATAAAAATGATGAGACAAATGGGCCCTAAACATACTTTTCCCCCTTTCTATCTTGTAGCATGTCATCTATAGTAGTAAGACGTAAGGGGTTGTCTATTTCGTCGGCAATCCCATATCTTACTAATATTCTCTGGATGATTGGGTATGTTCTTTTCTCACTTGTGTCGGCTTTTTTCTACAATTGCAGTCTCTCTTCCCACTTGTGTGGATTCCATGTGTGGGTGTAGCGCTCTCTTCCCACTTGTGTGGGCTCCATGTATGGGTATAGCGCTATCATGGGTCCTAACCCTTTTGTCTGGGGTGAAAAAAATATGAAAGTAGTTGCGTGAAAATCTTTGTAACCAAGTTGAAAATGGGAAGAGGACTTTAGACTGCCCCCTTGTAGTGGGCCCAACTTTGGTTGTATTGAATCTTGGTCAGTGCCTACGATCAAGTTTGTTTTGTTTGGGTTCAAGAGGTGGGCCCCACATCAGCCTTTCTTTTTTTTTTTTTTTTCCATTTTCATGGATGGATTGCATTCGAAAAATCATGTGATGGTACAAAGGACTCTAGAACTCTGCTACAGATATCTAGAAGGTAATAAAATAATGGATAATCATCATTTAAAGAATTTGAATTTTGTGGGCCCCCTAGGCTTGGCCCTGGTCATCTATAAAGGATCATTTGTGAACTTTTTCTTCTATTTCCCCATCACCATGATTACCAAAACCAAGCAGATAGGCAACCCAAATAGACCACTGGACTCACCAGCCCAGTCATGATAACAGCGTGCCCCAAATTTATTATTATTGTTCAACCCCTAGACCTACAAGAGAACACAAAAGTAAACGACATACATCATTAAAATATAGCAAGTTTTACATATAATAACTTCTAGTTGACCATTACAAATTAGGATGAAATGTGGTTTAAGGATAAAAAAAGGGGTTAACTCCCATCTGCTCTGCTCACACCTATCACACTCCCTATTTGTCTCAATTCTCATCTAGCCACCCTGTGATGGGGATGGTCAAGACAATTTAGATTTGGATTTTTCTTTACTTGATAAAGATATTAAGGGGACGTTTGGTAAACTTCCACGTTGCGGATTTCTGTCGGTTTTCCGTGATTCCTTGAAAAATCTACGTTTGGATCCTCGTGAAAAAGCCCTTGGAGGATGCAAGGAATCCCCGTCTGCAACTATTCTGGATATCAGACCTCCACCCCTTGGATCCGCTGAATCCACGCGCTTGAGGATTTGTGGAGCTACAATGATTTCGGGCATGATTTTAGATCAGACTGGTTTTTTGCATTTTTTGATTTCTATGGGCCCCACAATCAAGATTTGAACCGATAAAAGTGTTAAGAAGGTTCGAAACGGCTACATCACAAAATTTCAGCTGTTGATTCATCTTAGATCGTGAGATATTTGCAAAACCGTCCAAACCGTTAAATGCCAATTTCTGAGATGCAGTGGGCCAAAAATGGGATTAAATCTAGTCCGTTTGTTTCAATTTTCTGGTTCCTGTGGGCCCCAAAATCATAATCTGAACCATTAATTATTTCTACAAGGTCAAACACGGCTAGTTGACCAAATTTCAACCGTTGATCGTTACCATATCTTGAGATATTTGCAAAAACGTCCAGGTATTAAAACATTAATTTCTTATTCCTGTGGGCCCCCTTTGCATGATCTGAACCGTTCAGATTTTCTAGATGACCACAAACAACTATGAAGTGAAAGTTGAGGTCTTAATTTTTCATGGATTTTAAAAATGTTTAAAAAAACATATTTATAACCATTGAATCATACATTCTACAATTTGTAGGAATCCTCCATCCATCCAAACATGGAACACTCTTTGGGAATCCTACTTGAGGATTGTGACCTTCTTTGGAGATAGAGAGAGAATCATCTAAACAGATGATTCTTCTTCTAGCATGGACTGTTGCCAAACGTGCCATAAATATTTAAAGAAAATATATATATATATATATATATATATAACTTGAAAAGAAAATTTGTCATAAACATGGGGGATCGGGTTGGAGCAACAAAAGCTCCAACTTGCACAAGTCTATAAACCCGACCTCAATAATTCCTTCCTCAATGGTAACTCACAAAACGTGTGTTCCGTGACTCGAACACCTGACCTACCAGGGTCTGATACCACTTACACCCCACCAACAAGGCTTGAACAATTCTAGACTCGAATACCCGACTTACCAGGCTCGAACAATTCCTCTATCAACGTCCACCCGACCTACTGGATCTTACACCCCATTAAGCTACCACTTATCCTAAAATCAATTTGTAATGATAGGAACCGACACAATGATAATTTTATGGTGAGGGTGAGGCTCAACTAAAATTATGACCGCTCAGGAGCGAAGGTGGACGTTGACCTCAACACGAATGTTTTTAAGTTTTGCAAACCACCACCTATATTAACTTGCACAATCTCAAGTAACTACCTTAACTAATAGTCAAATGTCTGTTTTTCAGCTGGTTGATGATGAATACGGCGTATCTCGAATGCGAATTTTTATAGGTCTAACTTGATTTAGATTAAAATGAGGGTGTTAATCATGGTTAAATCAACTAAGTTAATGGTCTTCTTTTGATATTTCCAGGGACTTAATACCAATTAGGTCATATCTAACAAAATTCTTGCCCTGTAAATATAAAGTACAGTGTATTTATTTCATTGATTTTCAAGAAATCGACCATTTACTGTCGGTGAAGGTTGTTCTTATAAAGATTCTCAAATTACTAGATGTAGTTGTTCTTTAAAAAAAAGAAGATTTGACACAACATTGTTGTATGTAAATCTCCTTTTGACTATTATTATTATATTTGCCAATGTCATTATAGTGTCAACTAATTTGCAGGTGTGAAAGCAATAGAAGGAAAAGTATGTTAATGTATAATAATTTAAAGTATGGTTATCTAGGTTTTTGGGCGTCTTCAGGTGGATTCATAGTCTCTCCTCTAGGTCACTAAATTTATTTTTTTATAATCCATTTCATGACATCCACTAACATCTATTTCATGTGATGCTGTTGTCATCATCTTCTTCTTTGAAAAGAAGTGATTACTGTTTGTTTGTTAGTGTGTAAAGCCTTTTACGTGCAGGGGACGTACGCCCTCGGTCCTCCTCCTTTCATCATCTATCTCCTCAGGGTCGGACCTAGGAATTTCAACTACTCGCGAGGCGCCTCTATGTAGTTTTTTTAAATTAATTTTTAGAATTTATAGAGGGTTCTGAAAAATTTTAAACTTCTTTCGGGTATGGGTGGGGCTTTAACCCCAAATCCTTATATTTGGGTCCGCACCTTTATCTCCTACTCCACCCTAGCTACCATTTCTTTTTTCCATCTTAAATGAATAATAATAGTAAATAATAATATATAGTAATGTTTCTCCAAATAAACCTGGTGTCTGGTGTTGATGGTTGTGTTGGTTGTCTCTTGCATTTCCCAACAATTCTTGTTGGTGGGGCTCTACTTCTTCTTCTTGTTTTTTTCTTTGGTTGAATGCTCTAATTATATTGAACATTTTTACAGAAACCGGTGGACCATAAATGGAAAATAGGATTTTTTTTTTCACGGTAATGTCAAAGGTTATCCTGGTCCAAGCCATTCAATTGTCAGCAGTGGTGGACCCAAGTATAGGAATACGGGTGCGGTCACACCCGTCAAACTATGGTGCGCCTCCAAAACCTATATAAAATCCTTAGTCCACTTTAAAAAATCCAATAAAAATCGTGGCCGATATCCACATAAAAATCCTCCATTTGCCCCAAGACCAAACTACATGTTAGGGTCTACACCCCTCAAATAAAAATCTGGGTCCAATACCACTAAATGTCAGAACTTATATTCAGTCCCATATCATTTTTATTGTCCTTAAAGCTAAGCCCAAAATCTCGAACAACAGAGGAATGATGCTGCTGAACAGGCTTTACTTAAGCATTTGTGCTGAAAATAATGGGTTGGAAAGAAACTTGAGTTGCAGCTTTACACATACATGCCCACTGAGGGCCGGCTCAACCCTTGGGCCGGCTCAACCCCAAAAATCTCAGGCCCCAAAAAATTTCTGCCTCAAAACTAGTCTCCTTAAAATTCAATTTTCAAGGCCTCGATTCCTGTAAAAATATCAACAAAAGTACCTTTTTTCTCTTCCAAAAACACGTACTCATCCCAAGTTGCCACTTGTGCGTATATTATTAAAGGTACAGACATTGGTTACAAAATAGGCATGCCCATCCCAAGTTGCTTCCTTTTTCATATATCATTAAAGGTGAGAGAGTTGTTGGACGTTGGTCACGAGATTTGAGTTAATTGGGCACGAGATTGAGTAAATTCCCACATCTTGTTTTTAAGTATTTTTTACTCTAGTATGGGCATTACTCATTTAGGATTAAAAAGCAAGAAAAATAGATTTTAAATAAAATATTTATAATAATATTAAAAAATAAAAAAAAGCCTCATTTAGGATTTTCGCCTTAGGCTACCCACAGGCTCATCATTTAACTAGGAGTCGGTAATAATCCCAGACCAAGTGCACAAGCCTAAATTAAGGCCAGAATTTAGTTCCATGCAAGATGGGCTTGGGCTGAACCCTTATTCAATGATAAAGAGGGTAATTAGGCATTGTTACACATTTATCCTACAAGGTAAATTTTTTTTTTTTTTTTGAATTATTGAATGGTCGGGATTGTGTGATAGGGGTGTTTCTTGGGCAGGTGCACCACTCAGGTAGGACCCACTAAGTTGCTGATTGCTTGGATTGTGTACAGAATGCAATGGGAAAAGAATCTTTGTTCTTCAAACGGTTTGAAAGAGGAAAGCTTTTTTGTTTATCCAACCAAAATTTGAAAGACATGAATTTTGCAACATTATAATTGTTGGTTATAAGCCATGATGTGATTTGACTTGGGAAAAAGTCTTCCCTGTCTCTGTCCCTTGCTCTTTTCAGGTATTTGGCACCTTAATCCTTATGTTTAGCACTTGTCCTGGGTCCACTCAATTGGAATGATGAATTCTCATCAGCCACTGAACAGGACTTCGGGAACACAAATGAGGAGGAAATTTGGATCCTCTTTGGCCGAATCTACACATCCTTGTATGTGGGGTCCAACTCTTTAGCCAAACATGGAGACCACTGATGCGGCATTGTTTCATTTTTATGGAGAAAGGTCATGTAGATAACATGGGCCAACTTGAAAGCAGAGAGGCAGAGGATCTTATATGTATTAAGGACAAAGAAATCTCAAGGATAGGAAGTGGGGAGGATCACTATATATATACCTAAAATTCATAATGTGGAGAAGAAGTTTGTTAATGGTTTTAAAAGAAGCTTACTAGTGAGGATGAAGATGAAACTTCACCCACCCAATCTCTAGCCATGTCTGTTACAGCTCTTGCACTCCCTCTGGGGCTCTTTGCTGGCCGCCACTTTATGTGGACGTGAGATCAATGGAGTTTATGGATGAGTCAACGATTGGTTGAAAATTAGTCTTATTGGTCATTGTCAATCATCCAATAAAAACATATATGATGAATTGAACTGTTTAAAAGTACAGAAATTAGCCATATACTAATCACCACCATTGATGGAGGTGGCCCACAGAGTTTGATTAAAGGCATGTTCATCTGTAGACCGAACTGTTGATTTTCCATGGCGTGCGTAGTGTGATAAGACAAATTAACTTATTTAAAATGAAGGTAATGAAGACAGGTGGTGATGATGCTTTTCCACTCTTCACGAGAGTCTGATTAGGTTGGTTAAATGAAGAACGCATGCAGTGCATGACTTGGGGAGACGATAAAAAAGAGTATGCTAGAGTCATAAAGCCAAAAACAAAGGTGAGGGAAAAAGAGGCCAAAAGGTTTTGTTGATGTGGAAATAACATGAAAAAAAAAAGGTGGTGAAATTGGGTGGTTAGTGCAGGTTATAAAGGGCTTCATGTGATGTACAAAATACTAAATTGGAAAAAAAGTATGGGAATTAAAATGGGTGCTTGGCAATGGGATGCACATGCTTTATGGACATACCAATGAAAGAGAGAGGGATCTTTCTATTAGATAATTGGTGTTTTTTGTTTTACAACTAATCTACCTTGCATGTAGTACTCTATTTTTTAAGCACATCAAGAGGCCTAACCTAACTACCTCACATCTTTTTAGAGGCCTTACATTTTTATTACCAACTGCGGTAGCAACACAGATATCTATTTACATAAGTTTAAATTGGGCACTTGCATTTCAGTAAGTGAAATAATCTAAACAAAGGTCTCTGTGTAACAACTTTACTGTGTCAATTAGCATTACTTCAATATGATGCTAATAATTGTCATTCATGAGGGGCTTCTAAATGCAAGTCTTTAGAGGCAGCAATAAACTCCTATAGCTCTATTTCGAAATAACTCTCTATTTTGGGACTTGGGCTAGAACTCACTTTAGCACCAGTTGTCAAGTAGATCACTGTCGCGAACTGTATGAACGGAAAGGTTTAAAATAAACAGATAATTAATGTGAGTTTTTTTTTTTTTTTTAACCGTCCGCGCTAGGGCCTGCACAAGCTGAATGAAAACCCACACAAGTAGAAAAATGTGGCATACCTAGGATTCAAACTCTAGACATTCAGTTAAGAATTGCCGCCACTTACTGGTGACGTAAGTGAATGTTCTCATATAATTGATATGATGATAGTCCCTTGGATTCAATTGTTCCAAATGAAGAAAGTTATTGTGTATGCTATTTGATCTATTAATGATTATCAAATCAACTTCTAACTTAAGCCTAGATCATCATACATATACATTATTAAAGCCGCAACTAGCTTTGTTGGGGTCGAATCTATTTCATGGTTCCGTTATATCCTCGGTCAAATCCTCAAAAAAGTCACATTTTTTACATTCATCCTTTCTACTTCCATCCATATATTTTTTTTAATTCACCAGCGCCATTGTTGGCCATATGTAATAAGAAGTTATAATAATTTTATCCAATCATTCACCCCACTTGTAAGTGGCTGTTCCGGAAGATTGTTACTACAGTTGTATAATTGGCCTGACTTTTATCGTTTCCCATTAAACTTTTCTTTAGACAAAGGTGCATATATATAAGATCAAACAAAGGTATGGGATTCCTTCTTGAAAAGCACAAAAGATAAAAAGATACCTCTCAGGAGAAAGCCCTTTTTATGAACAACAAGAAGAAGAAGTCTAAATTTAGACAAGTTCATCTGTTCATGGTGTATAACATAATAATGCACCTAAGATACAAGTAGGAAAGAAAGCCTCCATGGACAAAAAATGGCCGCTTTGTCAACAACATCGTCATGCCTTTGAGCATTTTGTGCATGACATGTGGCAGGAATTTCGGAGAAACACCTCACTATTTTGATTTATTTTAATTTTAATCTAATAACGACTACAAGGAAAGGAAGAGTGATTGTGAAGAGGTTGGTGATCATTGAAAAACCTTTTAGATGTTCTCAAATTATTGTTAGCTCTTATTTTTTAGTGTGCATTTGTAACTCTTGAAGAGGAAATTAAGATGATTCTTTTATGAGATATTTTCTCTGTTCAGGTGGCCTACTGGCTTGGAGTGCTACTATTAACTTGTAGGGCTAGAAATGAATTGTTACATATGTGTGATATTGAGGAGGCAATATTATATGACTATGAGTGTGATGGACGTTTCAAAAGAATTTTTGAGCAATCCGACTAGAGACTTTTAGGAAATGGATCTCCCGATTCATTACGGGTTGAAAGTTTGAGATGCTAAAGTTATTTTTTCAATTTTTTATATATAGCTTTTAAGATTTATATGATTTGTAAATAAGCTCATGTGGTTTCAATATGATCAATTATACACTCAAATAACCAATTTATGTCTCGAATATATTATCATGGTGGGGCCTATGGGGGCCTACACGTGCCAACTAAGACCTTAGTTCGATCATTTTGTATAAATGAAATACTATAAAAAGAATAATTAATTTTATATATGAACAATCTCTCAATAGGACCAATTCTTGGTAGAGCTCATTTAGGCCTATACGAGAGAGGGCACCCATTTCAGTGATACATAGATTTCTAAATAGATGAGCTCTAATAAGGAGCCTCGCAAATTTTTCATCAGTACAAAGTTTATTGGATCCGGATTGTTAATATTATCCAAATCAAGTTAGATAAGTGAGAAGTCAAAAGAGTGGAGAAATAGACTGTGTGAAAAGAAAGTTACACCATGTGGCACTCTCTTGTGCAGTCAAAATATTTTTTTTTTCCTTCTTACGCAATAGGGTTCCAAATCAAGTTAGATAAGTCAAAAGAGGGGAGAAATAGATTGTGTGAAAAGAAAGTTACACCATGTGGCACTCTCTTGTGCAGTCAAAAATTTTTTTTTTTTTTCCTTCTTACGCAATAGGATGGCGATTGCTAAGTCAATCCGCTGACCCGACCTAAACCCAAGTCTATATATATATATATATATATATATATATATATATGGAAATATTCATGTGCATCTATCCCTCACCATAGGGTAAGGGGCAATTTCTCTTTTTGTACATAAAGACAAGGAAGTGTACTTCACCCTATGTACTTGAAAATTCACTTTTGTACTCGAAAATCCTCATTTATGGAAGTGTCCCCCACCCTATGGTGAGGAATAGATACACATTAATGTTCTCCATATATATATATATATATATATATGAAGGTTTGGATTTCGTTTAAACAAGCTACTTCACTTGCCAAGCTCACTATATAAAATCCAACCAACCTAACTCGTATGAGTCCACTCCACCAACTTAGGCTTGTTTCAATGAGGATAGAAATTGAAGGTTTTAAACCCTAGCACGGGTAAGGTCCCATACAAGATCTTTGAAATGCAGTTTCAAAAATAGAAAAACAATCAACAATCAATGACTATCATTCATCCATATAGAGATATGAACATGTGGATATATGTAGAAAACCCTACTCAGAAAAACCATAGATACCGTAATTCTGTCAAGAAAAAAGCTAAGCACTATGAATATAATATCACAAGAATTATTTACAATCCTTCCCCAGTTGCAACGTAACCTAAGGGACTGCAAATCTTCTCATAGGCCACTCGTCATTCAGTTCAACCGCGATTGAATCAACTGCCTACTGCCTCGAAGCCTCTTCGAGACAATTCCGGAAATGGGAAGAGGATGACTGAATTTCTAGATCATAGATCTTCAGTTCTTCAATGGTGGATGCTCTAGATCTGATGAAAAGTCTCTCTTCTGAATTTCTAGGGTTTCTGTTTTGAAGAGATCACATTTAGGGCTGAGAAAAAGAGGAATATATATGTCATATTTTGTGTGACACACGAAAATGTGTCTTCACGCAACTCGGGTTGAAAATCTGTATTTCCCGTTCGAACATCTAGACACCCTATTTGAACACACATCGTCTCTAGTTTTTGGCTAGCAGATTTTCTAGCTTTCCAGCCTCTGTTCGAATGGATGGCATTTTGGTAATTATTCTAAATTTCTTTGAGGCCATCACTTTATTGTTTTAGCTTCGATTGACGCGATCTTTGGTCCTACGAATATCTACTCGAAAAGAGAATTCCATTGGTACGTAGCTTGCCGCGATCTAATGATCGGGTTAAGAGATATGATCATTTTTCTCCAAACACCTTCATTCATGTAACCTGATGAAGTACGAAGCAGTCCAATCTAAAAAGAGAAAAATTACACATAATATCAAACCCAAGTTTCCAATCCCATGAATATGCCAACACTCTAAAAACCTTACATAAATGACAAGTGAAACCATCTAGGTATAGAAAAAAAAAAAAAGGAAAGAATAAAATATAAAGATGGATAATCTATTTGTAAGGAGATCCACTCTTTTTCTCTATTAATTATTCTACAAATTTGAATGGAGAATGATATGTTGGAGAAAAAACAATTATTAAATTGTAAATGCCGGTTCCAATAGTAAAAAAGAATACAATTTCATTGGATCAGAAGAAACAAAATATTAATTCCTTTTTTTTATTTTTTGAGAGAAGCATTTTGGATGTATGGTAAGGTGAATAATCAAATGAAGAGAGAATAAAATATAAGGTGTTATGATGGTGTTTTGATTTTCAGTTGTTTAGTGTAGAATTTTTTTGACTTTTTCTATATAAAAGTGGATTTTTTTTTTTTTTTTTAATTTTTAAGTGGAGAAAGGAGGTTGCTTTTTTTATTTTTTTTTTTGAAAAATTTGGAGGAAATTTTGAAAATTTATACTTTTGATATGACCATTTGTCATTTCTTATCTGGATTCACTTTATCTTACTTTTAACTAGTTAATTGCCAAACACGCTCCAAAAATATATAAAAGAAGAAATGATTTTCTCCAAATACAAGTACAAGCATTAAAGGTTACTCAAAAGGAAAAACGAAAGAAAGAAAGAATTATCTCCTCCTCCTCCTTAATTAGGAGCATGAATGAGTGCAGTACTTAGTGTTTATAAGGTTTTAAGTATTCTTATATCATTAGTATCAACAATGATTTTGTAAGATCCTGAATGATTTGCCTTGGAGGAGGAGAGACGAATAGGAAGAAGCTGGTAAACGCCACCAAGCAACCAGAACAAACAGGGAGATTGCAGGAGGGAGTCGTTGTACCTGTTCTCTACGTGGAGCCCTTCTGTCTCCCAAGTCCCACCTTCTCCTTTGCTTCTAAACTCTCTCTCTCTCTCTCTCTCTCTCTCTCTACTTAGGCTGTGCAGGGACTTGGAAATGTAAGGGTAGGGTGTTGTAGAATGTAGTAGTTTTATGTATGGTTATTCATAGACATTAGGCAAGAGGTGCCCTTCTTATTGGCTATAGGGGTTGGTCATAAGGCAAGTGGGTCCCTCCTTTGGATCATCCATGGCCAAGAGATCCTAGTACGACTAAGAACCGACCGCCCGGAGTGATAGACTGATAGGCATGCAATCTGCTAGTAGGTGAAGATTTTTCCTGTTACTATATATAACATCTATGCTATTTGAATATCACTTTGATCAGAGTGATATTCGCCGTTGAATTGAGATAGTTTCGATTGCAAAATTAACCATTATCTTCTGCAATATTCTACTAGTGAAGATAACTTTGATTACTGTGAGAGAAGTGGGCATTTTCCTGATCACTGAAGGTAGAAATTTATCAATCAGTCAAGAATGAGTGAAGTGGGCACCCAAAGTGTGACATCTCCAGAAACTTTCTGGTTGACACTGGATCATTTCTTTGATACATATACAGGATGTAATCCTTGGACTTGACCTAGTTATATGGATAATCAATCACAGAATTTGTACCCAAATGAATTTCATTAGGTCCAGATCAATTTGCTTTTGGATGGTTAGGATTGTTTATCTATGTAAATCCCAGCAGTGGTCCGTCAGTAATGGGATTCCTTGGTTCACTGCTAACTTAATTAAAAGCAGCTCGGGCAGGTTGGTTTGGGTAATGCTGATCCAAATTTTATGAGCTAAGCTTAAAACCTGACACAATTGAAAGCAAAACACTAGTAGAGTCCGATCGAAATCTTAAATCTAAAGAAAAATTTGGGCTGATTTCTACTGAATCTACTGAGATGAATTACGTGCATTTTTAGGTTACGTTTTGTATATAAAGAACCTGTTTTTCTAAAAAATGAATATTAGATTTATTTTTTTTTTTTATGCAGGTGGATCGCCCATCGATAAATAGTAGTTGGTTGAAGAAGACATGGACATGGATAGAAAAAGTACGCATGGATTTTCAAAAGTGCAATTTGAGGATTTTAGTAAAGATACACAGTAATGTTGAGACAGAATTCATGTAGTTGACCTAATATCGTCACATATATGAATTGAGGACCGGAAAATCTTCTACCACATTAACCCAAAGAAAAAAAAAATCACAATCGTTGCAAGTGTCAAAGGTCATAAACCCAAGACCAAGCAAAACCCTAACGAACAAAACTTATAGAATTCCACTTTTAGTTAGGTTAGATCTTGTGGGTTTGGTTGCTGCCGGTTGTCCAACTTACGTCCTTACTTGGAGTGGTAGATTTTTTGTTTTAAGGCAAGGGTAATGAGATGATATTGAACAGGACGTTGCTATTACAAGGATAATCATGTGCGTTTGCCACCATTTATGGGCATAGGATGAAAATACTTTGACCAGCTTTCTCAAGTTTCATCATGGACCGCGTCTTTGAAAAAAATTCTGAGGGCATGTTTGGTAACAAATAAGGAATCCATAGATCTTATGATTTTTCACTACTAGGATTTCTCGCTGAAGATTTATATAGTAGAGAATTTCACACTAATATTGTTGTGTATTAATTAATATAACTGTGAAAAATAGGGTTCGATGTGCAAATCTACTTAAGTGGAGATTTTCAAATTTATGGAGGGTGGTCGGATATGAAAATCCTATCAAATGAAGATTTTCATTCGTCCAAATCCTTGAAAATTTATAATTTCCAAAGATGGATTTACTACAACTTTAGGGAAACCGAAGATTTTTCCCTAAAGATTTGGTTGCACCCGAGATTCTTGTTGTGGGGTCTATGAATTCCCCAAATGTTGTCTCCAATTCCCCATATGCTATATTGCCAAAAGTGACATTTCATGAGTTAAATTTCACGACTTCTCACGATTCACTATTAAAATATAATATCTAAATTCATTTTTGATTAAATATAATGAGAGTTACATAATAAATTAAGATTAATATCTAAATTAAATTTTATTTAATGAAAAAAAAACATATGAATTGACAGAAGGATAAATTCATTTGTGTAACCATTAGAATATAAATTTACACTATAACATAAATACTTAGAGGAACTCCATATATAGCAGCGGTTAATCAACAATATGTGAGTAAAAATCTGTAAATTAATTGTGATTATCCCAGCTTAAATTGCTTATGTATTGAGGGTAAATGTTTATTCTTAAAGCTTGAGTCTTTATATATATATATATATATCGTTAAATGATCACTTATAAACTATATGCAATCTACTTAATTATATCAGAAAATGTCTCCTAAATTACCTAAATATCCTTTAAATAATATTCAAATAAGATCTTAAGGTGAGCTTATCTCAATAACATAATCATTATGAGATCACGTAAAAAAGCATATGACAGTAATCCATTTTAAATAATAGTGGACTCATTAGGAACCCATTAGATCGAACTAATAAATCTATCCACCTATGAGAACGATTGGTAAAATATGTGAACCATTGGCTCCATGAAAGGGGTATCGGTTGGATGTGATGGGTCCCATGCATATGGAGACAAAAGCAGGATTGGGTAAGTGGGTAGCTTATAGTGGATCCCATTTCAGAAGAGGTAAGATGTGTGGGATATTATTTTAGTGGGTCCCTAACATTTAAATTGAGATTGTAGTAACTTGTACTGCTGATGAGCAACTGGTAAACTCTTCTATGATTTACAACTCAAGCCTTTTAACACCCTTCAAACCGACATTGCAACTAGACTTAATTGTATGAATCAATTTGTAGATAACTATAGTAACATAAAGTCAGGATTAAAAATCAAGAAATAAAGTAAGTGAAAACTAGGTTAAGCAATTAAGTTATAACATTTACCGCACATAAGAGATACATAGCTAGCCTTAATTTTAACTGTAAGTCAAAGGAGATTTAGTGAAAACTAAGAAAAGGCCATTTTGCAAAAATAATAATGAAGAAAGTTATCTAGATGGTCAAAATGCTATATCATTTCCCCAAAAGAAAAAAAATAAGGATAACATTGTCAAAGACTTTGTTCATTATCTTTAAATATAGTTAAATGCAAACACAAGAATAGGGGTAACATGGCCAGCCTCCACATATGGATTCCAATGAATTGGTCATGAGAAAACCTAATTTCATGATGTTTTAATAGCACTCCAATCATATTATATGGTAATGGATTATAGTCAATGCTAGGAATGATTCAAAATCATCACCTTCAATTGAATCGTAAAAAGTGTTCCACGCCCTTGAACTTTCACACATATTTAAAAAGGATCAAGGAAGAAACATTTCTTCATTAATACATATAGAAGGGCAGTTTTCTCATTTGGCTTAAAAATAAATATTTTTTTTTTACGGTCAAACTAGATAGGTTTAAGTAAAATCACAAAATACAGGAGTCTTATTGAGATTATATGAAATTACATGATATTTTTGTAAAACAACTTTTTTAATTAACCTAGACTAATCACAATATACTATTAAATATCTATTGCATCACCCTCACAATCAAGGGGAAGTCAAGTGCCCGAAAGTCAATATCTGTGAATTGACAAATGTGACCTTATTCAGTGGCAACTACTATCGTGAGATTTTCTCTTGAATGGTTGTTATATCTCCCGTGAGTCTTTGTTGTCACTGTGAGTGTGAGTGCTATATGAAATTCAAGGGATCCTAGATTTTTGGATGTATGCCTCAGCCTCTTTGACGTCTGGATCAAGGCATTGGGTTGGACAAAACTTCACATGATTAAAATATCAAACGAGTGATGATTAGAATAAGATGCGAAAAAGATAAGGACATAATTTGGTTTATAGATGATTAGTAAATTCCACTACAACTTTGGCTATTAGAATAGATCTGTTAAAAGATTGAAGAGGAGTTCATCCTTAGATGATCTCTAACCAAAAAAGGCCCTATTAGTTCATATGAGACGGAGGTGGTCTCTTGAAACTACTTTTATTTATTTATTTTATTAAAGTTTTCATTAAGCGACAATGTTGTCGTTCGTTTAAATTCTATAAAACCACTGAAATCCTATTTTCCCTTCCTTCCTCCTCCATCGTTTTCCCCTGCTTGGTGATTTCTTAACATCCGGATGAAGAACATCTAGGAGCGAAAAGAGAGAGGAAACGAAAGATCTTCTATTTTATAATTTCTCCTCTTCTTCTTTTGTAATGTCTATTGATTCTATTCTTAGCTCTAAATGATTTGTATCTTGAGATAAAAGTTTGAGTCTTGCGTGGTTTTGTTATTGTGGGGTTTTCAATCTTTTCCCTCTTTTGGGTATTGTGGGGTTTTTGGGTTTGTTGGAAATGCAATTTTTTTGAGATGCTAGTGACCATTTTCGGCTAATATTACATGGGGTGCGAGAGATTTTCCGATCTATGTAATGTCTTAGTTGTATTCGTTGATTTGCAGTGAGGCTTTTGAGGTAAGGATAGATGGGTGTGAGTTTTGTTAGAAAATATAGTTGGTAATGGGAGATGAGATGGTAAATTCTCAATGTGGGTTTTTGTGCATTTGATCATTTTGTAACTACTTTAAATGCTAGCCATTTAAAGCTTAACTCATACATTTTGCTTCTAAATATACCTACTACTACATTTGCTCACAAGAAAATATGTATTCAACAACCATCAAGCACTACTTTAAATGCCTGCCCTTAGTTAAAAGGTCATCATTAATCTTGCCCACCGATTCTATTTACAATAACTAAAGCAGGCGTCGAATCTAATGAATTTTTAAATTGTGCTTGCAATGAAACAAAAGCAGAGGATGTATGTTGGTTTCTTTGAATCATGTAGTGCGTGTGTACATCATAGTGAATTTAATGATTTTTTTTTCGAAACTATTAGTGTTGACGTCGTCGCCCAGCATTTTATGAAGTCTTATTGAAGGTTAAAATGAGTGACGACGTTGTCGCTCCACATACTCTTGAAACGCTTGGTCCCATTGAAATGAGCGATGACATCAACGCTCGTCGAAAATAGGCAAAAAAAGAGAAGTTTGGCGGGAAGACCAATTTTGTTTCATAAAAACTACTTGAGCCTTTTTTTATTAATGGCCATCTAAGGTGATTTTACGGGTAAATTCCTTGAGATTGATTGCAAAATAAATATGGCCTCTTTATTTGCTTGGAATGCATGAAAAATCAAGGTCAAAATGAGCTCCATTGAAGGATTATTAAAAGAGAGGAGGGGTGAAGGATACGAGGTAGCTAATGTAGACGAGGCTTTGACTTTTCTAAGATTTGAACTACTAAGGTGATGACTAGATTTTCATTTCTCAAGTGCCCTTATTCACTTTTGATTCAACATTTTAACTATTTGTATGAATGTTGGGTCTTAGAATTCCTAGGAACTCAATTACATGAAACAAACAGGCCCATACCATTATAATATAGATTCATTTAAGAAGTGTACGTAGGAGTAGGCATTAGAAAACATAAACATACAGAGAGTAACAACATAATCAGGCTTGAGCTCAATGATATGTAAAGTGACTTTAAGTGAGAATAAGCTTAATTTTAGATTGAGAACAAGGGGTTGTGCAATTGGATGGGGACCTAACCTCTCTCGCTAGGATAACTAGAGACCAATCCCTGAGTCTCTCCCTTTTCACATGTGCAAGTCGCCTCTTCTCGCTTATGCGAATCTTCCCTCCCCACATGTGGGGGTGTCCAGCCTCTCCTTACATATGCAAGTGCTCTCTCCCTCTGTGTGTGGGTACTATCATGGGTCCAAGCTCAAATTGAGATTGGCCAGCCAAACTCAAGATGTGGATAGAGACCTCTGCGAGGCATGTTGGAAGGTACATTAAGAAGGGCTTAGACGAGCATTTGATCTGATCGGATGGACTGAATTCATTTTTAAGGCATACAACCCTTGAGGTTGTTTTGTTTTTTAAATATGTAAATGCCACATGCAAATCATTTATATATATATATATATATATATATATATATATATGCAAATGATATACATATGAGCAAATGATATACATGTGAAACATATTTTAATGTTTGTCAAAATGATTATTTTCATGTGCAAATGAGTACATCTAATAGTTTTAAATGTATTGGGATTTTGGGGCTTAAAAAAAAAAAAAACTCAAAATCTGTGAAGAATTAAGATAATATTTTTACATTTTAGTCGTGTTTAGCCATATAAAAAAAAATGAACGATTTTGGATTATCAATTGGTGGCCCACAAAAGTCTAGAAATCTATATCTAATGATTTATAATTTTTTCACAAATTTCTCAAAACCCAAGAAGAATCAAGAAGTAAAAACTTGGCAACAATCCTATAGGTCCGATATGGGTCTTAGGAATTGTTTTCCCTTCTCGCATGTGATAAAAAAAAATTGAGATTTATATATGTAAATGCTACATTTGCAAATGTCAAACATGTAAAATAGATTACCATATTTGTTGAAATCACTATTTTCACATAAATAAAGAAGTCCTGAGTGCATGTAACTTCTAGTGAAGGGCGCTTGCAGCTTGACACAGTTAACTAAATGGGCAGGCTCGGGCCTCACAATTTTGAGACACGGAGAGTCAAGCGGACATTTTATGGGCTTAGGCCGGATACGACCTATGTTTCTAAATCCGGACCCGACCCAACCTGGCCGTGACCACTACTTTCGTAATTAAATGAAACGAAAGGGGTATGTGTTTTCTTTGCATCTTGTTGAATAGACCTTCGTCAACAGACAATAATCCATAAATGTCAAGGGTAGTTTCGTCATCCCACACTAAATTCCCACGACTCCTGCATTATTCTGATGTGGTTGGGAGTTGAGACTTGTAAGAAAGAGAGCGATGGGTGTAGAAATTTGGAAACCGTCTCGAAGTTCCATGCTCTCCCCTTTCTTTTCTTCTCTCCTCATCCGAAAACCCTAGAATTCCAATGCAGAAAATGACTTCGAACGAGTAACTACAGAAATCTCTCACATCATCATTTTTTTTTTTCCTCCACTCTGCTGCAGCAACAGAGCAACGTTCTCTTCCCAATCTTAGAGCAATCAAGAGCTGCAGAGCAGACGAAGAAGGGAAAAAGAATCACTCCGTTTTGGTTCTTGGAATTGGAACTGTCTCCAATGCGCGCTATAAATGAGTTTAATGAAACCTCAGCTGTAATTGTATCATGTCAGGTCATCATGTTGGGAATTCGCCTTTCCTGAAGAAAAAATTCGAATTTCTTCGAGTTTGAAGAGTTTTTGAGCTGTTGATTGATACCGATCATCTCAAAATCGAAGCTTCTGGTGCTGTCAAAGTTCAAAATTCGATCTTTCTCTGCAGAAGATGAAGTTTCCCCTTTTCTGAAGGAAATAACATACGAGCAAGCAAGTTTCTTTGGTTTTTGAGGAGTGCTTCAGCAATCGATTCATTCGATCATCACAAAATCGAAGCTTTCCTGCTTTTCCAGTTCGAAATTGGGTTTTTGTTTGCAGACGGTGAAAATTCCTTTCTTTCTGAAGAAAAGAAACTAAAATTCTTCGATTGTGAACAGTTATTCCTCCTTCGACCGATCCGATCATCTCAAATCGAAGCTTCTGCTGCGTTTTTCAAGTTCAAAAGCGCATCTTTCTGTTCAGGAGAAGAAAAATTGAGGAGTTCTTCAACCAGCGACCGATTCGACCATCTCAAAATCGGAGCTTCCTCTCCAGAACATGAGAATTTCCCCAAACAGAGCCTATCTCGTTCCGATCCCGCTCTAAACATGCCGTTCTCGTTCCTCTTCTTCCGAAACCGTTACATTCATCTCCTCCTCTTCTCTCTCCTCGTCGCTCTCATCTTCATCTCCGCCTCCGCCGCCTCCAACTGCAGTCGCACTTGCGGCAGCTCCAAGAAGGTCGTTCCCTACCCCTTCGGATTCTCAGACGGATGCAAAATCCAATTAAAGTGCATCAACGGGAGCGCTTTTGTAATCGGAGATCACCTGGTCCGAAACGTTACCCCCGACAACATCGTGGTCGATCTTCCCGCAAAATGCAACCGTTCGATCAGTACCATCCGGAATCTCTGGAGCACGAACTACGCGCTGACTTGGAAGAACGGGTTCCTGTTAAGCGACTGCCACTCGAACGATCCGAACTGCGTCGTACCTACTCGTCTTTTGGAGCAGAAGCTGGGATCGGGAAATTGCAGTATAAAGTCAGAGAACTTCAGCTGCTTTTCGAAGGAAGGTGACGGTCTGATGCGTTACGAGAACGCAACGGGGAGCGGATGTGGGTTTCTGTTCGCGTCCTACGCGCTAGACTCGTCGAAGAACCCGTTGGTGTCGCTTGACTTCCAGACGTTGGAGCTGGATTGGTGGTTGGAGGGGAGATGCGGCGGAGACTCCTGCGATCCCAACGCGGTGTGTAGGAACGTCACGTCGACAACGAGTAGAGGTCCCGGATACCGGTGCCGGTGCGCCGATGGATTCGAGGGAGATGGATTTCTGGACGGCGACGGTTGCCGGAAAGGTGAGGTGGAATATTGCTTTATTTTATTTAATTATTCTTAGGCCCCGCCCTGGGCCAGCACCGTTGCGTGGGGCCCACGATGCCCCACAACCACCATGGGAACATCATCTTAATTACTTGATCAACGGCCCATAAGTCAATCCACAGTACAAGCCATTCCGATGGGTGCCAAACCAAAACCAAACTTGGGATCTAACTAGCTGGGGATAATCACTTAGGTGGGCCCCACTAGATCAAATCGCTGGTGGGGCATCTAATGAAATCAAAATCACTTAAACAAATAGCCGAACATATGGCCCTGGAGATTGATCAGGTGCATAAAAAAAAAGGATAGATTTTTCATGCGTTCAACGAATCTTATAATCACGCGTTTCGATTTGACTCACAGCCCCAATTGACGCGATTTGGCCCAACGCTGACAAGGGGTTGGGTGGGCATTAAATCCCGGCGGATTTTGATTGCATACGTGGGCCCCAACCGGTGGATTGATTGGATTTGTATGTTTGGCCTCAGATGATTCGATCGGTCATCAATGTGGGGCCCACCAGATGGACTGTTCAGGTCATTATGCAATGGGGAACCTGTTATCAGATAGTCCTTCGTGGGCCCACAGACGATCATGTTGTCGTTGACCGTTGAGCATGTGGGTCACCCATTGGATGGATATGTGTATGTCACTACTGTTTTCTTTTTATTATTTGCAGAAATGCCCATATTTGTTGGAAGAGGTAGCCCCCCGTGGCCCTTCCCCATTTGGACTGGTCAGAAGTCCGAACTGTTATTGGGTGCCTAAAAATAGATGGCTGGGCCTGGGGCTCACATGGGTTGCTGACCGGTCCTGTTTTTTGTAGGAACCACCATCCGTCCAAATGATTCTTTCTTTTTTTTTTTTCTTTGTGCCATAGGACCCAGCGGATGGATTTCCTTGTCAAGCAAGCAACGGTTGTTTTTTTACTATCATTGAGTGGAGCCCACATTAATAGTCTACAGTTTGAAGACCAAATTCTCCATAACAGCCCCATTACTTGAAAGTCCCAAGTCCCAAGTGTACTCAATCCAATCCCTTGAAAGACACGCTTTCCACAGAATTAGCTCTAGCCCAATTTGACAATGGTACTCTGGCCTGTTTCCACTGTTCGATTTAGTTATAAGAACACTATGAAGCAGTTAAGCTCCGAGGCCCACTATCACGGGTTGGGATCATTTGATCAGAATGTTATTAACCCATCTCTTATCCACATCCAAATCAATCCATCCCTCAACATCCAAGTGGGCCACACAATCGTTGGTGGGCATTCGTATGTTCATCCAATAATAAATTTGATATTTTAGGTTATTTGGTCAATGGGTCTGAGATGGGCCCCACCAGGACCATAATGATCATATTACCATGGTGCCCCTCACAATGAATACGGTCAACGTAACTCAATGATGAAGGGATATTGCGGTCAATTTAGGCACCACAAAACAAGGGGGTGTTTGGTGACCGAACGCAATTGATTGCCAATTTTTTTTTTTTTTTTGCTAAACCAAATGCAGGATATATATATATATATATATATATACAACCATGGAAACCATGTTAGTAATGATAGACTAACTGAATATTTTGAATTTGACCAAATACTTCCAAATAAAAAAAAGCCAAAATGTGGGGCCACTCGTTTCCCTTGAGCAGTGGCTACCATGTTCATTCCCTGAGGATAGTTTAGACGCAGACAGACGTATCTTTATGCAGCCATTTTTGACACTCACAGAAGACTCTCTCAAGTTGCGTCTTGTACTGGACCATATCTTCTTGTTTCTAATTGTTTTTTATTTTTTATCTGCAGTCTCTTCCAATTGTAACCCGTCAGAGTACATGACCGGACATTGCGGAGGAAATAACAGAGTTGGTGTTCTCATCGGAGGTATGCTTGATTTATTCCCTGTGGCCTTTTATTATATTATTTTTTAATATTAAAATAAAATCACATGGGTAAGGCTAACAGATGGTCCATATTCCGGCTGATGAGGGGTCCATCCAATACTGGTATTTAAACATATGGTTGTGTGACACACAAGAAATTGATACCCGTTTTCTGTATGCCCAAACATGGGTTGGAAAACAAATGTGCCTGCCCTGCCCATTTGACTATTAATGGGCCAATGCAGTGTGGTGGCCCCAACATTATGTTGAGGGATGAGGATGATAGTATGCTTTAAGTTTTAACATCATGATCATTCCTTGGTTTATTTTATTTAACTCACTATATGGATCCCAGATTGATGATGATGATTGATTCCAAGTATTTGGACTTTGCTTTTGGACAAGCGGAATTGTAACACTTTTAATCAGATGATTATTAGAAATCTAGTTTTTGTTCTGGGGTAGAAGGATCCAAATACCTGAGGAAGAGGGTCAAATGGCAATGCCCCATTTAGATTTTCATATGGGGCTAGACATGGACGTCGATATTGACATACCACCAAAATAAAGGATACAAGCCATGGCACCCTTTAAAAAAATGATAGAAGACCAACACTTTATATTTTACATCAGTTTGGACCCAAAGAAATGAAATCTAAATTTTAATAATCACAGACCAACCAGTCAAATCAAGGTCTAAAACAATGGTTTGGCCCCTTCAGAGTCCAACTATGACTGGGTTAAGTAAAACTCAGACATGATCTGCATTTTGAAGTTCATGATGCACTCATGTATTGGCTGGACCTTGATGTTGATGACGCTGCATGTTTCTCAAGAGCTCAGACCTAACTTTTTAAATCATTTTGTCAGCCTCAGCTCACTCCTGTTTGGTAACTTTATTAGTAAAGTTGAGTGAGGTAAATGGCCAAATTAAGAGACTAGAAAAAAAGAGGGCTCAAATCAAAAAGGTGATGGTGGCTTTTTTCCATTTACTGAAATGAGAATGTAACTTTTTTATTAAAAAAACAAAAAAAAAAAGATGATGTTGTTTTGTCATTTAGTGACTTGGGAAAGTAGTTTTTTTCACTTAAAAAAAAAAGTGGAGGTGTTTTTTGAAACATGGTACCTTTTGATTTGACCCTTTTCTTTTATTGTCTGTTAAAATGAACATTCACCTTACTTTACTAGTAGATTGAATTTCCAAACAGCAACCTGTTTTAAGTGCTGCCTTCTTTTTCTCGTATTGAACTATTGAGGAGTTAATTCTAAGCAATGCTTTCCTACCAAAGGGGCTAAAATGAAAGAAGTAGAGGTGGAGATCCACAAGCGAGCTTCATTGATAATATACATACAGTATGTTTGATGCATGCTACTAGTAATGCTAATCAGGCTCTCTCTTCCTGGGACAGTAAATTTAGTCCTCCATCAGTTTAATGAATTTTGTACAGCTTAGTTTACTGATATAAAAATGCCAAGTTTTGTTATGTAAACCAGTGAATTAAATGGAGTTAGCAATAGCATCCTTTATAGTTAAATAGTAGAACTCTTCAACCTGACCCCAGTTTCACGGAGTAAGACATGGATGATGCTGATTATGGAAACTTTTTTTTTTAATTGTTCTATAACTACACACGCCCACCCTACCCGGTCCCTAACCTTCAGCACTAAAAGTACAGATCTATCTGTGGTTGTTTCTGTAGGCATGGAGATGCCTCATCACCGAGTTACCAGTGGATTGCACTGTAACCAATAAGTGAAATGTTCTGCATGTATGATTTTGACAAAATTTGTTAGACTGCTTTGAAATATCTTTGATATATATGGTTTGAGTCACTGCTATTTAGAGAAGATAATTCTGTCAACAGAATGTAATTACTCTGAAAAAGAAATTTTCGTGTCAATTTCTGTCATTTTTGTTATATGCTCATTATGCAATTTGTTTAAATTTTTTTTTCTGTAAACCAAACCAAGTTAGTTAAGGTTCTAGATATCTTCTGTGTACCAAAATATATAGCCAAGATGATGGTTCATTTACTTTAATTTGTTTAATATGCCAACATATACAGTTTCACAAACAAATTGATTACTATTTCTCAATCAGAAGCCGTTTCCTCTCAGGCATTATTGCAGGAGCTTGTCTGATGGCTGGTATAGCGGTTCTCTGCTACTTTGTCCGACAACGTTCCACATCTTTAAGAATCCGAAAGAGCGCTAGGCGTCTGCTTTCTGAAGCTACAGGCACCTGTACAGTGCCCTATTTTCCATATAGAGAAATCGAGAAGGCCACAAACGGCTTCTCTGAGAAAAACAGGCTAGGAACTGGGGCCTACGGAACAGTATATGCGGGAAAACTCCACAGCGATGAGCAAGTTGCTGTCAAAAAGATCAGACACCGAGATAATGAAGGTATTGAGCAAGTCCTGAATGAAATCAAACTCCTTTCATCAGTAAGCCACTCAAATCTCGTCCGGCTCTTGGGTTGCTGTATAGAAAGAGGTGAACAGATCCTTGTGTATGAATTCATGCCAAATGGAACTCTATCTGAGCATTTACAAAGAGAGAGGGGCACGGGTCTCCCTTGGACGATTCGCCTCACCATTGCTGTAGATACAGCTAAAGCTATAGCCCATCTTCACTCTGCTATGAACCCACCCATATACCATCGAGACATCAAGTCCAGCAATATTCTCTTGGACTACAATTTTAAATCCAAGGTTGCAGATTTTGGCCTTTCTCGAATGGGAATGACTGAATCATCACATATCTCAACAGCCCCACAGGGAACGCCAGGGTATGTCGATCCTCAGTATCATCAGAACTTCCATCTTTCTGATAAGAGTGATGTTTACAGCTTTGGTGTTGTTCTTGTGGAGATCATAACTGCATTGAAGGTGGTTGATTTCTCAAGAGTGCAGAGTGAGGTGAATTTGGCTGCACTTGCCATCGATAAGATTGGAAAAGGCTGTTTAGATGATATTATTGACCCGTTTCTAGAGCCACATCAAGATGCATGGACCCTCTCATCGATACACAAGGTGGCCGAACTTGCATTCCGATGCCTTGCTTTCCACAGAGACATGAGACCTTCCATGATGGAAGTGGCGGCTGAGCTGGAGCAAATTAGGCTCAGTGGGTGGGCCCAGATGGAAGACAACATCTTTCTAGGATCTTCGGCATCATCTTGTTCATCGCTTTCAAATGGTAGTGAGAATTCACGGGCCACAACAAAGAAGGCGTCCATAGGAAGTCGGAGATTGATGGTTCCCCAGAGGAGTGAGTGTACGGTTTTGATGGAGGAGGTGAAGGGGTGCTCACCTGTTTCTGTGCAAGATCCATGGTTCAGTGAACAGAGCTCTCCTTCATCAAACAGCTTATTGGGTAATGTAGTTCAGTGATAAGATATCCAAACACCAAACTTACTGTCATTTTGGATGGCTTGCTTTTATATTATCTTGTGAATACAGAGAATGTTCATGGATTTGGCTTTCACGTTTCACAAGCTTCTTGTTCCTTTGAGAATTATAAAATCAATACATGTAACTCTCTACCGATATGTGTAAGTGCTTGTTATTCAATATCTTAGACCTTTACAGTTCTTTTTGTTTTTACTCTCTCTATTTTTTCCACCAAGCAGTCCAACAATTGAAGGAAATTCAGCATAACAATAATAAAATCAACAGCATATTTATAATGCCTACATGCACCTTAGTCCTGGTGAGTATTTTTTTTTTCCTGGTAAACTACTCCTGATAAGTAAAATTCCGCAATGGAGTAGAATTTCTTTCTCGTGTTCCTGCTAGGGTCAGGCCAGGCAACAAGCTAAACTTTGCAATTAGATTCAAAACCAATAGATAAAGGCTGATTTAGTAGATGTTTGGAGAACAAACAGTCAACAGACAACAGTCACTCAACTCAATCTGGTTGATCAGAAAGATTGAATGGCTAGATCACGCGATATGGTGTAGGATTCAACCACAGCTTACATGGTCCTTTTTCGATAATGAATATTTGCAACAAAATCTTTCTCGCAGAGAAATCAAAATTATATGTAATAGTAATATTCAGCTAACCTGAGAATAATAGGAGGGTTGATTTTAGGTAGGCAGTAGGCCTTAAAATCTTGCTTAACAAAGTCTACTTTCGCGTGAGGAGCACTTGAATTACCTCCTATTGCCTGAAAAAGGCATGGCAGATGAAAATGAAGTCTCATATCAGAGAAGGGGTTTCAGATTACCCTTTTAACCAGAATATGTTCTCTTCTTAGAAATCTATAAAATATTATCATGGCTATTAACATCCTTCATCCTTCATAATAAATGTATCCATTACTTTCTTCTTCATTTTTCTCAATTGAGAAATGATTATTGAAGAGAGAGAGAGAGAGAGAGAGAGAGAGAGAGAGAGAGAGAGAGAGAGAGAGAGAGAGAGAGAGAGAGATGAACTTATTACAATTCCCATTAAACTACCTTCAAATTTATTCCACATTCCCGTACAAGCCTTGTCTTTGGATGCCTTGTATGCATACATCCACTAAGAAACATACCTATACATGAATGTTTATTCATCTATCCATGCATTCACTTCCCTAAGGCACATGAGATGTTTCATTGGTAGCCGAATTAGAGGGTAGGATGCACAAGACTGTGCAAATGAACTTGGATGAGTAACATTGGCCTTTAAAGATACAACACCAACAATGCCCCAGGTGTACATCTGGAGTAGCCTTCAGATCGTTACAAAGTAATGACTCGATGCATGGTGTGAGATACTTCTCATCTCTGCCCTGAATTGCTTTCTGTTCTAAGCTTTCATCTCCTTTGCTGGCACTGTTGTTGCCTGAAACATCAAATAGATGATCACAATTTACAAACCAAGTCTTTCATTTATGGGCTTTACGCTTAAACTGCAGCCAGAGGTTACTGGTCGGACCAGGGTTAAGTGGATCGTTAGGTCATGATTTAATAATTTTTAGTTTGTGGTCATGGTTACCGTAGGTTACTCTGGACCTGAGTTGCTTCGGACCGAGTTTGATTTGGCAAGATCAGATTGATTTAAAATTTTGATTTCTATACTTTCGACCAAGCTCATTGAGGGGGACTTCTAGGAGCAAGACATGAGTAATGATTTTTTTAAGCTTAGATTATAAAATATTCAAACTGGGTCTATTCAAAAATTTGGTTTAGCTAGACCAAGGCCTGACACTAATAACCTTAAACCCAGTGGATACCTTATATGCTAATAAACCCAATGGTTCAATGATCTAGAATTTTGACCTGATTGGACACCAACATATATGAGGAGAGACCTCAAAAGGGATTGCGCATTTGAGAATGGCTCCTTGCCCGAGTGGTAAGGAGTGGCTGTTCTCACCTGGCTGAGGGTTCAAACCTTGGGTACTATGCCTCTTCCCCCATGTGCATGCTCCCTTCCCACTTATATGGGCTTCTTTTGCCATGTGAGTGGGCTGTCTTAACCTGTTTAAACTGGGGAGAGTAGGTGGGGAATAAATTCATAAGACCCAATTCATACCACCCGGTGGGGTGTGGTGTTGTGGGGGTGGGGCGCAAATCCGTCATATGGTCAGGAAGGTGTGGTTTGGGCTGGCCGAGGAGGGGTTTTACCTCAGCTATTACCAAACCTGACCCGCTATCATCCCTAAACAAAGGGGAATTAAGGACACTCAGCATGTCCTCACACATCAGAAAGACCTTGGATGAATAATTCAGTCCTTGTGTAGTGGGAAATATATAGTTCTAGGAGCATCCTCCGTCCTTAAACATAAGGTTTGAATGAAGAAAGAAATCAGAGATACATTAATGTAACTATATTTGTTACCCAGAGGCCGAGACAAGATGGTAACAAAGGAAAAGGAGATGAAATGAAGAGGGTACACTTACATGTATGAAGAGCAAAGAGACAGAGGAGAACACAGAAGAAAATCACTGAATGTGTTGTGTTGAAGTTAGCCATGGCTATGGAATCCAGCTTCAGTGCTTTTCTCCCTTTTTATTCCTGCTTTTACAAAAGCCATAGCTTTCTTTTATTGTTCTTTTTGGATAATGTTGCTGTCATCCTTAGTCGTTTTCTGGGTGGTTGTCTGTAGTGTGCCTTTTTTTCTTCTTTTTATGGTCACTGTATGAAGTTGTAAACTAGTGGCTGGATCCAGTACAAATTCACCAAAATGTTCCCTTTAATGTAATGTGTAAACGGTCTCACCTATGATCAATCTATACACTTCACAATTGTCCGCCTCTCTTGAATTAGCACCAGTTCCAATTTGACAGTGATCTAACTAACCATATATCTGTTGATGGATTTAACCGCAAAATTAAATGCATTATACGTTGAGTTCCTAAAATAAGAGCTAGGATTATTTGATTTGATTGGTATTGGATGCATCCATAATCGCCGTCTAAATCTAACCATCCCATACACTTCTTAATTGTCATGCAACCAAGTGGACCCCCCACATGAGGTTGCTTGATAGAGCAAAGATGCCCAAAACCGAAGGATCACATCATCACCGAGTTATTATTGATAGAATACACACATCATCACAGAGTTATTATTGATAGAATACACTTAAAAAAGAAAAAGAAAAGAAAATGTAAATGGACTTAGAAGAACAAAATATTGTTTATAAGGATCTTGATCTTAGTCCCAATTCAGTCCAACTTTTAGGTAAATATTGGATAGGACCTCCCTTATGAAAATGTCAATATTCATATTGTATTGAAGTAGGAAATATAAGATAAAAACTTACATTCATGAAAAGCAAAGAGACATAAGAGAACACAGATGAGAAAAGCTGAACTTGCTCTGTTGAAGATACTCATGGCTAAGGATACCATATACAATGCTAACTTCCTTCTCTCTGCTCTTATAAAAAGCCCATGGTCCTTTTTAATTGTAAACTAGTTAATATTTACAATTAAGAAGAAGGTATCCCATGTATTTCTTCTTATATTCGCTTTGTGTAATCCTAGGAGACAAGATTTTACAAGTTACCAATACTTGCAGATTTTGGGCCGGTTCATGAACCGAGCATGTGGCTTGGGCTTGGGCTTGAACATTGATCAAGAGCTGAGCTGAACTCCATATAAAGGATCAAGATTGACTCAGGCTTGATTTATGCATAACAAAAGTTCAATTCAAGCTCATACATTCTATTACATTTTATTATGTATCGGGCACTTTAGGCGTACACATGCTTATCTATTGTGGGGGCCACGTCAACTTATGAGAAGGCGGGGATCAAAAGATCTAGATGTGATCCAACCTGTGATTTGATCCTCCTTTGTGCAAACTCGAGACTATCAGATCATCCTATATATCTCCTTGATATGTCGCCCTCAAATTTAACAGTTTTGAAATGCATCTTTAAAAAAAAAAAAAAAAATTCAAATCCAAAGGTCGTTCCCATTGAGATCGATGTAAAAAAACATGAGGTCAGTGACATATAAATGCTGGGCGGGTGAGCGTGTCCCATTCAAATTGATCCTGGGAGGTCTGCTCACAAGTAGGGTTGTCAACGGATAGGTTCTGGTCCAGGTCCACACCATTAAGGAGAAGGTGGAAATGGATCTGGACCTGGAATCGGTTTTTTGACTTCGGAACCGAAACCATATATGGGATGGCTTTGGATCCGGGTCTAAGTAGAGAATGTTATTAAAAAAATATGGGTTTTAGGAGATATTTTAGAAAATTGAGGTAATATGTCGGGTCTCAAGTCCACGGGTCCGAATTAAGGTGGAACTGGACCTGAACCTAGACCCATTTACTTATCGGGGACCCAGATCCGGTTTTTAACGGGTCAGAACCTCTAGGTAATCGGAGAATCGGGAACCCATTTACATCCCTACTCACAAGAGTTGTGCTTGTGTTAAGCTCATCCTCTTATTATTAATGTATGAAGTATATACTGAAAATAGGTGGTTTTCTCTTGAGCACCACTTATATGAAAACCATTAGATCAATGTTAATTTGTGACATGAAGTGCTTGACCACCTTAATTATTGTAAACAAACGAGCCCAATAGAGTGAAATAAAAATGACCTAATCTTAAGATGCATCAGTTCAAGAACTCATAAGATGTCCTAATCACATCATAATAAAATCTAACCTGATTTTAACCACATAATGATGCAAGTTTAATCTAATCATAATCTAAGTTTTTTTACTATAACGGAGGG